>PYAF01004995.1:512143-535294 GCA_007407185.1 Glycine tomentella | reverse complement strand
TAACTTGTAATTTTGGTCTTTTTAGTTTTTCAAACCCATAATTTTTGTCTTTTTGATTTTTAATTATAACATTTAGTTTCTCTAATTTTATAAATTAGTATTTTTTATTTTATGATATTATTAATTAATAATTGCGATCAATAAAATTATTAAGTTAATTATTAATTAAGTTTTTTTAAACAAGTAATGATTTTTAATTCATTTATAATTAACTTTGTCAAAAAAAGTTTATAATTAATCTATTAACTCTATTAATCACATTTATTAGTTAATAATCTAATAGATGAATAAAAATTTGTTAAGCAATAAAATATTATAATTAAAAATCAATGAGATCAAAATCGTGAATTTAAAAAATTAAGACAATAATTATAATTTAGTTTATTTTTAAACTTTTCATAAATTTCCCCCACTCCACACTTCAACAAATCTATGCAGAGACCTTGGTTTTGCATTACAACCCAATGAAGGTGCTTCTCGTTGAAATGCTAAGAGTGGCATTGGTCGCTGCTACATTACCCGCATCATCACCGAACAACTCATTTCATATTTGGGTCATTGTTAAAGATAAAGGGTGGTGACATTCTGTCGAACAGCTGACACGCCTCGGAAATGAAGTCCGTGTTGTAGTACTTATGTTAAAAGGAGGGAACTTTGTTAGAGCATGCCATTTTGACTGCGAGGGGCATGGGCTTGCAGGCTAGCGCAACCAACAGAGTGGTTGGAGGCGGCAGAGGAGGCATGGCAGTTAGCTGAGGATGGAGGAGGCTAGGAGGGGAACGGGAAAGTAAAATTTATCCACCATAAATCACCTATCCTACTAATAGGTTAAATTTATAAGATTCATCATAAGAAATCAAAGTTAATTGTTGATAAATCTGAAAGTTAGAAAGAAAAACAAAAATAATGTCTCCAAATGACTCATTTACATTAAATAGATTAAATGTTAAATTAATATGCATGTCCCTCTAAAGATTAGGAATAAATGGCTTAACGGCTTAGATATAACTCGTAGGATACACTTTATATATTCTCACATATATAGGGAGGAAAATTATTTTGCACATAAGTTAGCAAATTTTGATTTACATAGCTACAAGCCTACAACTTTATTTGGTGGGAGTTTTTTATTCCTAACTTCATTAGAATAGATTTCTTCGGGAATAGATATCTTTTTAATTAGTTCTCTGAATTTTTTTTATTTCAATTGAATCTCTAAACTTGTATTTATTTTCAATTGAATCTCTAAACTTTTGTTTATTTTTTAATGAGATTCTTGTCATTATTGATAAAGACATAATTAAAAACAAATATTAGTTCATAAATCCATTCGAAAAAAGAGTTCAGAGACTTATTAAAGAATTTCTACATCTGCATGCCAGTATTTTCACCTCTTGCAGGCTAGTATACTAAGTTTAGAATTCGTAGAGATAATAATACTGACATGTAAATGTAAGAATAATGGCTTGTAAAAGTTGACAATTTTGATGAGGTCTGTGAATTATTTCTCATTTTTAATTAAGTTTTTAAATTATTATTATTCTTCAATTGGATCCCTAAATTTATATTAATTTTTTTATCAGGTCTTATAACAACCTAATTAAAAAGCTCATATAAGTTTAGAGACTCAACTGAAAAAAATACACAGATACTAAATTAAAAAAAGAGAGTTCCGAAACCTATTTAATATTGATTTTTTTTTTTTGCATATTTATTATCATAAATGTAATTTTTAAAATTTTCTAAAGATATAAAAAACATGTTTTGCAATAAAGATGTAAAAAAATAATTTAATTAAGATTCACTTTATAGTGTTAAATACCGTTATCGTTATGTAGGATAAAAAGTCATCCCAAATATAATTTTTGATTGGTAAACATTATAAAATTATTTATACTAACATATGACAATTGAACTCTTAAAATAATTTTTGGTTTATGAAAAAAATGTATTTATGAATGAAAAAAATAAAGGAGATATAAGATTAATTTGATGATAAAAGAAAAAGAAGAAAGAAGATAAATAGTGGGTTCAAATTTTTTTCACTAAAAAACTATTATATTAAGAAACTAATAATTAATATTTACATAATAAAAAATTATGTCTAATACCCTGTACTTTATACTATAGTATATATTATAATAATACCCTCATTCCACACGTGCCTCTTCATGAAACAATCAGCATTTTAGTTTTGGAACAGGTGGTAGTTTATTGCATTTTGCATCTTGCTAAACAATCATGCACTTCCATATAGAACTTAACATATGGTTTCAATTTAGATTGAAATATTGTATATATAAGAGAAATGATTTTTTTTAATAAAATATAGTACTATCATTGAGTCGTACTACGTACTTCTTTGTCTTATTTTATTGAATTTAATGAATTAATAATTAACACTTCAGTGTGTAGTAGAGTCGAGTAGTCGAAAGTTATTTAGTCGTTAAAAAGGATTAGCTTTAGGAAGAAAAGTCATAAAACAAAATTATAATTAATGTGGAAATTAAACAAATTAATGTTATGATTATGAGTAAAACCTGTGTGATGTTGCAATAATGAGTGTGTTAATACAAATTCTAAACAATGAGAGAGGGTTACTCAATGGAATGGATGTAGTTTAATTATGAAGAGATGTCAATTCGATTTTCACAAAATACATTATAAGAAAGAGATGGGAGTTTTAGAATTAATGTTCTCATAATCGATTTAAAGAATTAAAACTTGTAAAAATATCTTAGTATTCTAATGGAGAATCTAATGTGGTAATTATGGTGATTTTAAAAAATAAAATAATGAGGGACCCTACATGTTAGCCACCGCCATTGAAATGGTATGATGCATGATCTAAGTACAAGTAAAGAATGGATGTAATCCAATTCCAAGCACACCCGCAAAAAACCAATCCCTTTTCACTTTCCAAAGACATGACTCCACTCCCCCCACCTTCTACCCATTGCATGTGCATGGATGATGGGTGTGAGAGAAAGTGATTTGGGAGATTATCATCCATATGACCCCCAACAATCCGAAAGCAATGAAAAAGCATATGGGATTTCACTTTAGAATCTCTAGTGATTGAGACCAGGCTCTCCCTTTAGTAGACATGCATCATGAACCTTGTATCATTTCTTGTCTCACCTCCCAACCTCATCAACATCTCTTTCTCTCTCTCCCTCATCTAAGCCTTCCCATTTGGATCTTTATTAGCTTCCCCACAAAATTACCTATTTATTACCTTAGCTTATAAGATCTATTGACTATTGCCACCACCACAATGATATATAGCTAGCCATCAATACTTTTTTTTTTTTTAAAATGTCCTACAAACATAAGTTTTAAAAAAAATGGCAACCAACGTGCGGAGTTATTATCCTTAAAGGTGTTCAAGATTGAATTTTAAAGTACTGCTAAAAAAATATAAAAGAATTGAAAACTGATTGAACTGAAAAATTGAAAAACAGAAAAACCAAACGGTTTGATTTCAATCATAAAAATAAAAATAAACCGAATTAAACTAGACATTATATATATTTTTTCATTGATTTTTTTTTTTTACGTATAAAACATTATTATCTTAACCTAATTCATGATTCAATTTTTTTTCTTATTTGTTCATGTAAGGCTTATTAGACAAGTCATGTTTGTTTGAGATAAAGGATATTAATCTTGGCTTAAGTGAGGTCAAATATGCCTCTGACAATTTTGAAGTTCTCTAATGAGATGACCTAGCTACCACTGATGCATGTCGAGCTAATGGTTTGACACTCAAGAATCTTATTCATAAGATTGAGTCTTCTAAATAAGTGCCTACTTCAAAACACATCTAAACATGAGCTAACTTAATTACTATGTGAAGGACTAAGTTTTAGGAATAAATTATCATAATTTAATTGTTTACGAAGACGGTTGTTAAAATAACCGTCGTAAAAACTACAAAACGAAGACGGTTCAATAATCGTCGTTAAAAACTGTAAATTTCAACGACGCAAGCTACAAAGACGGTTCCTGAACCATCGTTAAAATACCAAAATAACCGTCGTTAAAGACCTGCTGTGTAGTAGTGCATGTCTTAATATACTTTTGAAACAAGTTTTTATTTATTTTGATTAATATTAATATTTAAATACAAATTAACTAAATAAATCATTTAAAAGTAACATTTTTGGAATCAAATATTATGAATACGTTAAGAAAATCAAGTTAACATGTTAGCTCAAACAATCTAAATCCTACTCATCTTATTATTACATAGGGTAAGGTTAGATCAATAATTTACAACTCAAACCAGACTCGTTATGTGTTTGTTTTGGATTCGTCCCATCACTACCAGGCCTTTGAGAGAAAGATAGCAAGGATATTTCTATTGACAATACCGCTTTATCTATTGACACTTCCCATTGGGTACCTTTTAGTTATATGCCCACATTACTCCTTGGACGGAAGCACAATGAAAATGTGTTTCTTTTACGTAGATGGGGGTAGAAAAATCAGAATGTGACAGAAACACAATTCAGTAGCATAGTTGCACAATGAAATTGTGTTTCTATTGTATTTTGATTTTTTTCACCTCCATTTACATAATAGAAAAATATTTTTGTTGCACACTTTAAATTTATGATACAAAATTATGTTTTTGTTATTTTTTTTAACAAAACAGAAATTTGAATCCATTTCACAAAAATCCCTATGCCCTTCCAAACTGAAAATCCAATTTTGTTTTGGCCACAAATCCCCCCACCATTCCCCTGTCCCTTTTCCTCTTCCCTTTCACCTACAGACGACACAAACACTCACAACAACACAAACAATCACAACAACAAAACATCACATAACACTCATATCTATTTTGGATTTGGGTTGAGTGGGGTTCACAAGGAGATGGGTGGCACATGGTAGGGCGGCATTGGGGAGGGTGGCAGCGCGGAGGCACGTGTGTTCGGTGATGGCGCAAGGGTTGGGGAGAGGTAGACAATTTTGGATTTGAGAAGAAGGGAAGAGGGTGTGGGGATTTGGTAAGTGGGTAAAAGAGGAATTTCCCAAGGTTGGTAATACCAATAACAAGGAAGGATTGATAGTGGGAATAATAGTTCCCAAAAAGCAAATATCTTTTGATAAAGTGATAAAGTGCATTGCTGGTAACTGTGTCATAATTTGGATAATTACTTAATGCATCCTACTTTTTTCTTGTTACACCCCTAAAATTTCTAATATCCCATTTTTAACCTTCTTCTTCCAAGCAAATCCTAACCACCTCTCCCCTAAACCTCCATGACCACCGAAACCTGCCTCCACCTAACATTACCGTCGCTTCCTCTAGACCACTACAACCAACTTATCTTAATGCATACAAATGTATTACGAACTGTCCAATTCGTAACTATGTGGGTGTGGTGTGATGCGATATGTGGAGGTTCGTGGGTCACATGGTGGTGGTGGGTGCTTGGGTAATGGTACAATGATGTGTTTGGTGTGGTGTAGAGGTGGTGTTGGGTGGTTGTAGTGGTGGTGTTTGGCAGCGGTGGTGTTTGATGATTGGGTGGAGGTTAGGTGAGGAGGTCATGGAGACCTTGACAAATCAAATAAAAAAAAACAAGAAGAGGAAATAAAAGAGATATCATTCTACATGTCTACATCAAACAAACATCCGTAATTCAATCTCTAGTGGACTGGCATAATCATGGATGACATAAATCAAAACAGATTAAGAGAGTGCTCAAGAACAACAATCTGCATTACGAAACCCGTCGTAAAGAAAGGCCTTCAACACATGCGAAATATATGAGAAAATTTCTCTCCCTCGAGCACTTCGTTCCAACACTCTCCAACTTGTGGCTTGTATTCTTCGCATAATTCAGGACAATCTTTAATCTCCAGACGTTCAAGGGTAGCAAGGCAATGGATGCCATCTGGAAGAGACTGTAACTTTGGGCAATCAACAATGACAAGTACTTTCAGACAAGTTAGCATTGGCAGCCAATCCGGAAGCTCCTCAAGATTGTAGCAGTGTTGCAGTGTCAAGGACAGTAATGTGTTAACAGATCCTTGAAGCCAACGAGGTAGAATCTGTAGCTGTGGCAGCTCACTAAATTCAATAGTTTTTAACTTTAAGTTGAACTTTTGATCTTCATGGCCCGTGAACAATTGCAACTTGTAACAGCCTATAACAGACAAAAGCTCTAATGCGGGAAAATGTTTGTTGTCAAGTGGCAAAGACTTCAGGCTCGTACAGTGAACAAGTGACAACCTTCTAATAAGAACAGGAAATTCTATCCCTGAAAATAAAGACTCGACATTGTAGCAAAATTCAACATTCAAATGTTCAAGAGAACTCAACTTTGCAATCTCGTTCTCAGTCAAAAAAGCTTGCTTTGTGGTTGATATATGCCTAGCATATAAGGTTTTTCCAAGCTTTTAGATCAATATTTGAGCATTAAGCATTCATTATTGCCCTCTTTGTGTGTCATTTGAGCTATGTTGATGAATTTTCCAGGAAAGCGATCAAAAATACCAAGAAAAGGCCTAAGCAGAAGGAAAAGAACCAAGCTTGGAATTGCAGTTGGCGCCACCAGCGCCAGGCGCGGTGCCAAGGGCGCCATCAACACTGGAGTCCCGCGCCCAGAGCGCCAAGGTGGCGCCCCAAGCGCCACCATCTCTGGAATCTGGCGCCAAGAGCGCCACATTGGTGCCCGGAGCGCCATATCTTCTGGAAACCGGCGCCATCAGCGCCGTATTCCGCGCCAGGAGCACCTCCAGCCAGCGGCAGGAGCGCCATCTCCGCGCCCAGAGCGCCACATCCTCTGGAACTTGGCGCCAAGAGCGTCGTGCTGGCGCCAAGAGCGCCACAGGTCGCAGAAGCTGAGAATCAAGGGCAGAACAGACATTTCCAAGGAAGGGCTTTAAATACTTAACCAACCAGCATTGAATGCACGATTTTTGGAGGGAGAAAAACACAAAAATAGGGTTTTAGAAGCTTGGGTTCCTTAGCTAGGGTTTGGGGAGTTGAAGGTCAAGTGGGGTTGCATCTCCATCTTCTTCTTCCTTGCTTCAGCTGGGTATGCCTCTTTTTGTATTTCAGTCACTCATTATGAGGGTTGGCTGAGCTTTTATTGTAGTTAGGGCCAAAGTATTTAATGTAAATTTCATTGGGTTGTATTGAATGCTATTATTCATTTATCAAAAGCTATTTTACTGCACTTGTTATAATTTCTTCATCTCTTCCTTAGACTTGGCCATTCTTTGTGAGAGTTTAGAACTAGGGTTCACAATAGACATATTGGGGCTTTGGTTTGGAACTAAGTGTAGTAACTTGCTAACATTACCTAGGAATAGGGATGGGTGCTTGTGGCTTGGTTCATTTGTGTGTTTACCTAATGCTTAACTTACTGAAAATCACTACGGGATTAGGGTTGGAGTGTGAGTTAAAGAACTAAGTAGCGAGACATCAAAGCTTAGTTAATCTACGAAACACACTAGCTGAGTAGCTTAGGTAATTGAGTGTAGTAAACAATACAATTCCATTGGAAGGAACATTAAGTGTGGGTTGCCCTAGCTACATCTTTATATTTATTGTTAATCATTCACTCACTTTTGATATTTCTTTATGTTTACACTTAACATTTCATTTTAATCTATTCCACACACAACAACAATTCCTTTCATTCATTTTATTTTGCGTCCAACTTATCGATATCATTTATAGTTTAATTGGACAAACAATCCTCGTTGGGAACGACAAATCCCTTTCTTTATCACTCTATTACTTGTACGACCGGTGCACTTGCCGAGTACGCAACAGTGGTCATCTCGAAATATCGAAGACTAATCAAGTTTTGTAATCCTTTGGGCAAAGTTTCAATACTTTTACACCCACGAAGCCACAATGATTGCAAATTTTGAAGCATACAAACCCAATCAGGAAGTCTCTTAATTTTCGTATTATGACGAATAGAGAGACATCTTAAATGTTTTAATTTCCCAATGGAACGAGGCAAAGTTTCAAATGAGGAATAACTCAAATCCAAAATCTGCAAGTATTTGTACCTTGAAACCATTACAAACAAAGCATCACCATTGGCTTCCACTCCCACACCTGCAATAGGAAATATTATGGTTCTCACACCTACTGATTTTATGGGGAGTAATTTACCAAGAAAATTATTCCCAACAAAAGATAGATGCCGAACATTCTCAGATATAATTTGGCTGTGGGAATATACACGCAGAAACTCATCTTTTGAACCAAACAGTGCAAGCACCAAATCGTGAATCTTAAATTTACAATGAGTGCCAAAGTTGACAAAATCTTGAAGAAAAGATCTTGATTGTAGTGCATACAAATATTGATAGGCAACATCTTCCAAACTCCTATTCTTTTCTATCGATGAAAGGAGTCCCAGTGCCCGCCAAAGCAAAGTTACTTCAAAACTATCAAATTCATGATCCCTTGGGTAAAGGGTAAGAAATGCTAAACATTGTCTCAAATAGGACGGCGTGAGATTGTACCTTAATTCAAACGCTGGTACAATGTTATATATTGAAAACCAAAGTTCTTCGTCTCTAATGCGTTTCCACTCAATTGCCTCAAATTTCAGAAATAGTAAACTCCCTAATGTTCTCACCGCCAATGGAACCCCTTTGCATTTTTCCACAATCTCTCTGCCAATTTTTACCAAATGAGGATACTTTTCTTCTTCTCCTTCTTTAAATACCCATTTGATAAACAATGACAATGATTCATTTGGAGACAGGCCTTCTAAAATGTGAGACGGAACGGTGCCCATCATGGAAGCAATGGAGTGGAGGCGTGTTGTCACTAGAATTTGACTTCCTGCGGATGCAACTACTTGTATTATATTCCTTAACTTAACCCATTTAACACGGTGTTCGCTGCATACGTCGTCCAAGACGAGTAAGAATTTTTTACCAACAAGTTTGTTCCTTGCTAGATTTTGAAGTTGCTCCAGATCCATTTCGTTTAATTTTTGTTGGCGATCAGGAGCACCAGGGAGAAAATCAGAATCATTGGCAGAATTGATTATTTTAATAATCACTTGCTTAATGTCAAAGCCATCAGAAACACACACCCACAACTTCAATGGGAAACACTCGTATATCCTCATATCATTGAACACGAACTTTGCAAGTGTGGTCTTTCCCAAGCCTCCCATCCCCACTATGGGGATAACAGAGAGAGTTATATCATCAGTATTAGAATTCTGCTGCATCAAGACCTCTATGATCTTTTCTTTGTCTTGTTCCCTTCCAATCACATTTGAAACACTCTTGTTCCCTTCCAATCACATTTGAACCACTCACAAAGTGTGTCATCTCTCTCCGATGCACAACACGAGTGTCAACATCAATTATTTGAAGACCAAACTTATGCCTATCAGCTGCAACCTTGTCTAGTCTCTTGCTGACATCTTCAATTTGTTGAGCCATCCTATAACCAAAAACAAGAGGATTAGAAGTTGAGAAGAAGTGACCTACCTTATCTTTGGTGGTACCATGAGCTTTGAGCACTCGTTTTTGTAGTGATTGACACTCAAATTCATCCAGAACAATTTCGGCGTCATAGAAAACACGTTTGAGCTGCCTTAGCCATACCCGCAGCTCATGGTTATCCTCCTGCTTTTGATCTGCATCCAACAGCACAACCTGGACTAATGAGAGGGTGTCTTTAATGTTTTTGAGATGGTCGTAGAAACCCAGCACACGAGAAGCTTCCTCATAGGCCTGAGAAGAAAGCTTCGATATGAGTGACTGGGCGATGCTGAAGAGAAATGATTCCGCCATGGTTAGTGCTCGTCAACTCCTGGTGTGACGACTTTTTATTAGTCTTTAATCATAGGCAATAATGTTCTTGGCTACTGTAGTGGATTACATTACACCTCATGCAATTTGCAAACAAAATGCCGGTAAGTGCTTGGCAGTATTTTTCTTTTAAATGTCCTACAAACATAAGTTTGAAAAAAAAATGGCAACCAACGTGCGGAGTTATTATCCTTAAAGGTGTTCAAAATTGAATTTTAAAGTACTGCTAAAGAAATATAAAAGAATTGAAAACTGATTGAATCGAAAAATAGAACAACAGAAAAACCAAACGGTTTGATTTCAATCATAAAAATAAAAATAAACCAAAGATACTTTTTCATAATTATCTTAACCTAAGTCATGATTGATTTTTTCTCTCTTATTTGTTCATGTAAAGCTTATTAGACAAGTCATGTTTGAGATAAAGGATATTAATCTCGACCTAAGTGAGGTCAAAGATATCTCTTACAATTTTGAAGCTCTCTACTGAGATGACCTAGCTACCACATTAGAATTGATGCATGCCGAGCTAATGGTTTGACACTCAAGAATCTTGTTCATAAGATTGAGTCTTCTAAATAAGTGCCTACTTCAAAACACATCTCAACATGAGCTAACTTAATTACTATTTGAAGGACTAAGATTCAGGAATAAATTATCACAATTAATTATTATAATTACTTATTTTTGTTTTAAAGCTTATCTTAATATACTTTTGAAACAAATTTTTATTTATTTTGATTAATATTAATATTTAAATACAAATTAATTAAATAAATCATTTAAAAGTAACATTTTTGGAATCTCATATTATGAATACGTTAAGAAAATCAAGTTAACATGTTGGCTCAAACAATCTAAATCCTACTCATCCCATTATTACATAGGATAAGGTTAGATCAATAATTTACAACTCAAATCAGACTCGTTATGTGTTTGTTTTGGATTTGTCCCTTCACTACCAGGCCTTTGTGAGAAAGAAGCAAGGATATTTCTATTGACATTACCACTTTTTCTATTAGCACTACCCATTGGTACTTTTAGTTATATTCCCACATTACCCCTTGGACGGAAGCACAATGAAAATGTGTTTCTTTTATGTAAATGGGGGTGGAAAAATGAAAATGTAATAAAAACACGATTTAGTCGCAAAGTTGTAGAACAAAATTGTGTTTCTGTAGTATTTTGATTTTTTTTACCTCTCTTTACGTAATAGAAACATGTTTTCGTTGCACACTTTAAATTTACGATACAAAATTGTGTTTCATTATTTTTTTTTTGTTTTTTTACAAAACAAAAAATTGATTCCATTTCACAAAAATCCCTACACCCTTCCAAAATGGAAATGCAATTTTGTTTTGGCCAAAAATCCCTCCACCATTCTTCCCTTTCCCCTACAACAACACAAACTCTCACAACAACACAAACAATCACAACAACAAAACATCACAAACACTCAGATCTATTTTGGATTTGGGTTGAGCTGAGTTCACAAGGGGATGGGTGGCACAAGGTAGGGTGGCAGCGCGGGGGCACGTGTGTTCGGTGATGGCGCAATGGCTAGGGTGGGGGAGACAATTTTGGATCTGAGAAGAAGGGAAGAGGGTGTGGGGATTTGATGAGTGGGTAAAAGAGGAATTTCCCAAGGTTGGTAGTACCAATAGCAAGGATTGGTAGTTGGAATAGTAGTTCCCAAGAAGCCAATATCTTTTGATAAAGTGCATTGTGTCATAATTTGGACGATTACTTAATGCATCCTATTTTTTTGCTTGTTACACCCCTGAAATTCCTAATATCCCATTTTTACCCTTTTCTTCCAAGCAAACCATAATCACCTCTGCCCTCAACCTCCATGACCATCGAAACCTACCTCCACCTAACATTACCGTCGCTTCCTCCAGACCACCACAACCAACTTATCTTAATGCATACAAATGTATTATGAATTGTCCAATTCATAACTATATGGGTGTGGTGTGATGCGATATGTGGCGGTGGTGGGTGCTTGGGTGATGGTACAATGATGTGTTTGGTGCGGTGTAGAGGTGTTGGGTGGTTGCAGTGGTGGTGTTTGGGTGCAGCGGTGGTGTTTGGTGATTGGGTGGAGGTTAGGTGTGGTGGTCATGGAGGTTTAGGGGAGAAGAAGCTTGGGAGAAGAAGGGTAAGAAGGGAATATTAGGTATTTTGGAGGTGCACAAAGCAAAAATAAGGGTGCATTATGTAATTATCTATAATTTGACAATGATGGTGAGTTTGAATCTTATCCATATGGGCCTTTTTGGTAAATAAAAGCTATTGGACTCTGCCTCAGCTGCAAAGGTTGGCCCAAATCCTAATTGATGCCCATATTGTATCTGAAGCATACTTTATATATACTCAAAAATTAAAATGTGTATGTTAGCACTCAATATCCTTTGTTTTGGACTAAAAAAAACTCATTCTTTTTATTTTAGACTAGTGTATTTAAAGGACATATATGATATTTTATATTATTTTTAAATGCAAATAATTTAATACCCTAATTTCTCTCTCCCACAAAATCAACTATGTAAAGTTATGGATATGTAAATTTGGGTTTATCTTCTAAAAGCTTCAACACACACACACGCACACATACATGCATGAGCGGATGCCAAAATATATGTATTTTTTTTTTCCAAATTAAATTATAAATCACTCATCCAACTTCAACATTATCCTTGATCTATCCCTAGAAGCAACGGATTGAACCAAAGGTTGTAAGACCTTGGTAGTGAAGCCAACAATAACATTGTATGCTCCCATTAGATACTTTTTTTAGCTGCATTAAAGCATTGACATATTAGTTGATTAAAATTATTCATGCGATCATGGAGATTTCCTTCCATCTCCATTTTGCGTTGATACAACTCTATCGTCAAACATAAACGATTTCTGAGCAACTTGAATGCATAAATAGTCTCTAGCTTCTTCCACAAGACTTTCCTTATTATCTCCTTTAACATGTTGCACTTGGTCTCAGCTAATACAAAATTCAAATACTATCATGTTCCCAATCTAAAAAAAAAAAACAAATTCTTAAAATAAATTTAAACAAATTGATAAAATCTTTAAATCTAGATAATATCTTAAAGATTTGTAACCTAACAAATTCCTAAAAAAATCCTCTTGATTTTCCACCAGCTCAGATTTACTTTATTGAATTGTTCTCCAACGAGATTTTTATACCTATTGAAATTGCTGATACTCTTGCTTACTGCGTGCTCTTCTGTGTGGTATCCACATTACCTATTTACCTTGTTATTATATATGTCTTGATTTCTTTTATAAATTTTCCTCTCATCTTTGGAGACAGAATTTTTAGGACCAAGGCCTATGGAGTATGATCCTGATCGGAACCAGGATAATATATAGGTGGGTCTCGGCTCATTATCATTGTATACGATATTTTTTAAATCTCAAACCAATGGCATTATATTCATGAGTCATGCATGACAGATACATAAGTTCATGGAAGGAATGGCTGTTTAAGTTGATATTGACTCGACAAATACAAATAATATACACTAAAACCAGAAGAATGTTCAAAATTTAATCTTTTATTTCAAGTGATCGATGAATAACGGAAAACAATGCTAGCTCATCTTGAGAATGCCTCGAGTTTTAACTTCCGAGACGTGTTCACTGATATTCACTTTTCTGTAGTTGGTGGAGTGGAGTTATGCATTAATCTGTAACACTAGATAAATACTCAGATCAAAATGAATAAAAAAGAAAGAAAAGAAAAAAATGGAAGATACTTTTCAGTGGGGGAAACCAGTTAGATACATTTACAACAAAATATGCCTTCGTATGTGGGGAAATGAATCGGAGAAATAAAAGTCTGAATGGATGAGCCCCTGGGCAATATATAACATAGATAGAAGCGTATATAAATATCTAGTTCAGTACATGCTTTTCGCCATTACCTTCAATCTTTGTTTGCTTTTACAATTGCTAGAAAATACATACATAAGTAATAACTGAATCGACTGCAACGCTATCCAAATTTTTGGAAAATTCACACCAATCAAAATTGTTGATGCTAATGTGCTCCATTTAAACTTATCTGTTAGGTCAAGATTCTATCTGTGTACATAATTTGCAACACCATTTGTTAAAATTATGATTTGATCATCATCAGGATGTCAATATACGTCAAAGCCGAATTATCAAAATTAAAACCACGCATAATAATTTTGAACAGCTGTCAGTGTTGGGAAGGCTCTAAAATGAAACTGCCCCTCCGTCAAACCCAAATACATTTGAAGGAAAAAAAAGAAGAAAAAAAAAAGAAGAGGAAGATAAAAGAGATATCATCATACTGGTCTACATTAAACAAACATGCGTAGTTCAATCTCTAAAGGACTGACATAATCATGGAGGACATAAATGAAAACAGATTAAAAAAGTGCTCAGGAACAACAATCTGCATTAGGGAAACCCTTAAAAAAGAAAGGCCTTCAACATCTATCGTTGTTTTTAAAGCTTTCCACTTCCTCGAACTCTTCTTCCACCAACTCTTCTTCCCAATAATGTATCTTAATCTGTTTGATGTGTGATATTTGGTTCCAACACTGTCCAACTTGTGGCTTGTATTTTCTGCATAATTCAGGACAATCTTCAAGTCGCAAATTTTCAAGGGCAGTTAGGCAATGGATGACATCTGGAAGAGATCGCAACTTTGGACTATTCAATATCAAGTGCTCTCAGATTACCTAGCATTGGCAGCCAATCCGGAAGCACCTCAAGATTGTAGCAGTGTTTTAGGCTCAAGTATAGTAACGTGTTAGCAGTTCCTTGAAGCCAATCAGGTAGAATCCCTAGCTGTGGCAGATAAACAAATCGTATTGTTTTTAACTTTAAGTTGAGGTTTTGATCTTCATGGCCCTTGAACAATTCCAACTTGGCACATTTCTTCCCACACAAGTACTCTAACGCAGGAAAATGTTTACTGTCAATTAAGTGGCAAAGACTCCAGGCTCGTACAGTTAATAAGATCCAGTGTTCTAAGAATAGGAAATTCTATCGCTGAGTATAAAGACTTCACAATGTGGCAAAAATCAACAGACAAATATTGAAGAGAATTCAAGTGTGCAATCTCATTCTCTGGCAAAAAAGCTCGCGTTGTGTTTATCTCAAAATCGTGTAGACTGATCAAGTTTTTTTAATTCTTTGGGCAAAGTTTCAAGATTAGCACACCCACGAAGCCACAATGCTTGCAAATTTTGAAACTTACAAACAGAATCAGGAAGTCTCTTAATTTTCTTATTATTACGAAGAGAGAGACGTCTTAAATGTTTTAACATCCCAATCAAACGAGGCAAAGTTTCAAATGAAGAACAGCTCAAATCCAAAATCTGCAGATATTTGTACCTTGAAACCGTTACAAAGAAAGAATCACCATTGGCTCCCACACCAACAAAAGGAAATATTATGGTTCTCACACCTACTGATTTTGTGGTGCGTCATTTGTCAAGCAAATCATTTTGAACAAAAGATAGATGCCGAACGTTCTCAGGTATACTTTGAATGTGGAAATTTACAAGTAGACGCTCACCTTTTGCAACAACTTGTGCGAGATCATCCACCAAATCATCAATCAAATTGTGCTGGATTGTTAAAATAATAATTTGATCATCATCAGGGTGTCTATAAGCCAAGCCAAATTATCAAAATCAAAATCACTCAAAATAAACAAAGATTTTGAACAGCTGTCAATGTTGGGGAGGCTCTATAATGAAACCGTCCCTCCTTCAAACTCAAATACATTTTAAGGAAAGGAATTCACTAAGTTTTTAGTTTCTAATTTTTTTTTTAAAATTTTACTTTTAGTTCCTAAATTTTTGTTTAACTAATTAAGATTTTTTAACTTTTTTTTTAATATTTTTAGTCAATAAATTTTTGATTGACCGATTAAGATCCCTAAACATTTAGAAATTTCATTTTTAATTTACTTCATAAACAAAAGTTTGAAGTCATTATTTTTATTTATTTAATGAAATTTCAATGACTAAACTGAATTTTTAAAAAATTTAGAGATTAAAAACTTTAACCAAAAAAAATTGAAAAAATTAACCCGTCAAACAAAAGTTTAGAGATCAAATCCTTAATGGTAAAAAGTTGAGGGACCTTGACCAACCAAACAAAAATTTAGAGAATAAAAATCAAATTAAAAAAAGTTTTAAAACTGAAAAATTTAATTAATTCGAAAGGAAAAAAGAAAAAAACAATAAAGAAGAGGAAATAAAAGAGGTATCATCATACGTGTCTACATCAAACAAACATCCTTAGTTCAATCTCTAGTGGACAGGCGTAATCATGGAGGCATAATCATGGAGGACATAAATCAAAACAGATTAAGAAAGTGCTCAAGAACAACAATCTGCATTACGGAAACCCGTCAAAAAGAAAGGCCTTCAACATCTATCGTAGTTATTAAATTCCACTTCCTCGAACTCTTCTTCTTCTTCCACCAACCCTTCTTCCCAACAATCTATCTCAATCTGTTTGATGTGTGATATTTGGTTCCAACACTCTCCAACTTGCGGCTTGTATTTTCCGCATAATTCAAGACAATCTTTAATCTCCAGACGTTCAAGGGTAGCAAGGCAATGGATGCCATCTGGAAGAGACTGCAACTTTGGGCAATCAACAATGACAAGTACTCTCAGACAAGTTAGCATTGGCAGCCAATCCGGAAGCTCCTCAAGATTGTAGCAGTGTTGTAGTGTCAAGGACAGTAATGTGTTAACAGATCCTTGAAGCCAATGAGGTAGCATCTGTAGCTGTGGCAGCTCACCAAATTCAATTGTTTTTAACTTAAAGTTGAAGTTTTGATCTTCATGGCCCGTGAACAATTCCAACTTGTAACAGCCTATAACAGACAAAAGCTCTAATGCAGGAAAATGTTTGCTGTCAAGTGGCAAAGACTTCAGGCTGGTACAGTGAACAAGTGACAACCTTCTAATAAAAATAGGAAATTCTATCCCTGAAAATAAAGACTCCACATTGTAGCAAAATTCAACATTCAAATGTTTAAGAGCACTCAAGTTTGCAATCTTGTTCTCCGGCAAAACAGCTTGTTTTGTGGTCATCTCCAAATCTCGAAGACTAATCAAGTTTTGTAATCCTTTGGGCAAAGTTTCAATATTTTTACACCCACGAAGCCACAATGATTGCAAATTTTGAAGCATACAAACAGAATCAGGAAGTCTCTTAATTTTCAAATTATGACGAAGAGAGAGACATCTTAAATGTTTTAATTTCCCAATGAAACGAGGCAAAGTTTCAAATGAGGAATAACGCAAATCCAAAATCTGCAGGTATTTGTACCTTGAAACCATTGCAAAGAAAGCATCATCATTGGCTCCCACTCCCACACCAGCAATAGGAAATATTATGGTTCTCACACCTACTGATTTTGTGGTGAGTGATTTACCAAGAGAATCATTCTCAACAAAAGATAGATGCCGAACGTTCACAGGTATACTTTGAATGTGGGAATTTACAAGCAGAAGCTCATCTGTTGCAATAAATAGTGCAAGATCATGCAGCAAATCATGAATCTTAAATTTACAATGAGTGCCAAAGTTGACAAAATCTTGAAGAAAAGATATTGATTGTAGTTCATACAAATATTGATAGGCAACATCTTCCAGGCTCCTATTCGTTTTTGGTGATGAAAGGAGTCCCAGTGCCCCCCAAAGCGAAGTTACTTCAAAACTATCAAATTCATGATCCTTTGGGTAAAGGGAAAAAAATGCAAAACATTGCCTCAAGTAGGAGGGCAAGATATCATAACTTAATTTAAGTGCAGGTAAAATGTCATATTTTTTTGGTGGCAAATTCCAAATGACATTGTCTCTCACATATTCCCAATCATTTGCGTCAGATCTTGAAAAAAGTAAACTCCCCAATGTTCTCACAGCCAATGGAACCCCTCTACATTTTTTCACAATTTCTTTCCCAATATTTACCAAATGAGGATGTTTTACCTCTTCGCCTTCTATAAATGCCCATTTGACAAAAAGAGACAATGAATCCTCCCAAGAAAGACCTTGTAACTCGTGAGAGGTAATTGTGCCCATGATGGAGGCCGTGTAAGGACTAAGTGTAGTCACTAGAATTTTACTTCCTGCGGCAGCCCCTACTTGTATTAAATTCTTCAGCTCAACCCATTTAACACGGTCATCATTCCATACGTCATCCAAGACGAGTAAGAATTTTTGACCGGCAAGTTTTTTTGTCAACTGATTTAGTGATGGCTCCAGATCGACCATGTTTAAATTCTGTTGGCGAAGAGGAGCATCAGCAACATCAGTAGAATTGATGATTTTGATAATGAGTTGGTTAGTGTCAAAGTCATCAGAAACACACACCCACATCTTCAATGTGAAACACTCATCTATCCTCTTATCATTAAACACAAACTTTGCAAGTGTAGTTTTTCCCAAGCCTCCCATCCCCACAATGGGGATAACAGAGAGACTTTTATCATCATCATTGGGATTCTGCTGCATCAAAAGCTCTATGATCTTTTCTTTATCATGTTCCCTTCCTATCACATCTGAATCACTCACACAGGAGCTTGTCATTTCTCTCCGATGCACAGCACGTCGATCAACATCATTTGTTCGAAGACCAAACTTATCCGTATCAGCTGCAAGCTTGTCTAGCCTCTTGCTGACATCTTCGATTTGTTGAGCCATCTTGGAACGAAAAACAAGTGAATTAGAACTTGAGAAGAAGTGGCTTACCTTGTCTTTGATGGTACCATGAGCTTTGACCACTTGCTTTCGCAGTGTTTGGCACTCAAATTCATCGAGCACATCTTCGGCATCATAGAAGACAGTTTTGAGCCGCTTCAGCCATTCCTGCAGCGCATGGTTATGCTCCTGCTTTTGCTCAGCATCTAACAGCACTGCCTTGACAAATGAGAGAGTCTTTTGAAGGTCTAGGAGATGATCGTACAAACCCACCAGCTGAGAAGTTTCTTGGCCATGGAAAGCATGAGAAGCAAGCTTTGTTATGAGAGACTCAGCGATGCTGAAGAGAAATGATTCAGCCATGGTTTGTGTTGTGAGGAATTGGAACACCAGAGATCTGAAGGAAAAATAGTAGCAATAATTTCTTGAATGCAAACTTTGCAAGTCGTCGCTCGTCAACTCTAGTTTTTGTGGCCAATGGTTAAGGTGGTCCCGAGGAACAATAATTTCCTTGACAAACAAAACACGTGGGTGGGGTATCACAATCAATCACACCACGCATTTCTATTAATAAATATATTTTAATATAGATTTACATATAAAAATAATAGGGTGAATTTTAAACTAAACATGATTCTTAATTCAAAAAATTCTATTATTTCATTTCACAACATATATATTTGACTAATTTATATTTCTAATAAGCAATATCCTATATATACTCATTCTTAAACTCTTTTTTATTTTACAAAAATTCTTAAAATCTTAATGTCTAGAATAAATTCTTCATATGAACTTATTAATTTAATCAAGAAAAAAATATGGTTTAGATCCTAAATATTGAGAACAAAAATAAAATTTTAAATCTATTAGAAATTTAAAATATTTTTTTTATTAACAACTCAAAATAATATTTATTTATCAAATACCTAAAACATATTTAGCTTATGCTAATTAGCTTTTAAAACGTACTATTTACCGTTTGCATCAAAGTTATCAATATCAACAGAGAAGAAGGCCGTTAGTTCCGCCTTGAAAGCATCACTTTTATTAAACGAGTTGATTTATATTCATTTTAAGACAACAGTACTTTTATTAATTCATGTTTTATGATTTTTTTTTTCATTTCTGTTTAACAACAAACATGTCAAGGTTGTTGCTTGAATCAAGTTTCTTACTATTTTTGGGCCTAAATTAGTCAGTGTTTTTAATTGAACTCTATCAATTATCCATTAGTACATAGGCAAATTTCTAAATAGACAAACAAAATTCCACAAAATACCTCAAATATATTCTAAACATATTTTCTTGTCCAAAATATTATTTTTTAAATCTCTGGATTATTCATTGATTGTTTCATAATTCTCTTTTCTTAGTTTAATTTATTATATTTGTTTTATTAAATTTCTATATAGATGTTCACAGAAATTATTTTTACACTCTAAATATTTCTTTTAAATTTTATTTTGAGCTTCAATTTTATTTTCCATTAAGTTATAAAAAATGAATATATTAAAAGAACTAAAACAGAATAAAAAAATAGGTAAATCCAAAAATAGGAATTTTACAAGAATCATTTTGAAAATTAAACATTTAAGGCCAAACAAGAAAAAACAGTAAATTATAAGGACAAAAAATATATTTAATTCTATTATTGTAGGGATTAAAACAAAAAATATATTAAAATAATTAAAATAAATTAAATCACAAAGACCGTAACCAAAAAGATAATTTTACAATGATATTTTGAATAAATATTTTATAAGGATTAAAAAAATATTATAGAGAACAAATTGTATTGTAGGTCTATTTTTTATAATGTTTAGTATACATATTACTATACCGTTAAAAAAAATTATATATCTTGTCATTTGTTTAATAATTAATTTCTCTAAAGAAATAAAAATAAGACCAAAACTAATATAATCCAAACTGTATTAGATTGGATCAGATTTAAATTTTAAACCAATTTGATCAAACATTAAAATTATAAATTCTAATTCAATCCAATCTAATTTCAAATCCAATTTAACCTGTATCTTGTATATATAGTTGTTACTTTTTATTTAGGCATTCTGGAGTTGCCATGGGCAATATTTTGTTTTCAGTGGGGTATTGGCTTAAGGATTTTCCGTCTTAAATTCTCCTTTGTGCATTGGAATTCAAATCCAGCTGCATGTTTAAAAGATTTTTTGAGTTGACGGTGGTTGTGGGGATGTGGTGCGTATCAGGAATAATGCTTCTTGGGTTCTTTTTGTGGCACTCGGGATTGAGATTAACAGATGTATTCTCTTTCTTGTCTTCATAGAAGTGTCTTATTAACTTGTCATTTGTTCAATAATTAACAGGATTGCTCCTCGGGTTCTTTTTGAGGCGCTCGGGATCGGGATTAACATAATTGTGTTCTCTTTCTTGCTTCATAGAATCAGTTATTAGCTTTAGCAATCCATCTAGTTTTATATTCATGCCTCTAACTCACTTGTAAAATGGCCATAAACAAATTAAGAATGGCCCAAATTAAGAATGGCATATTGACTAAAACATAAAAAAATGTTTGTATTATTAAACCAAAATGTTATTATTTTTATGCTCATGTAGGTTGGTGCTTGAGTCAATAGGTGGACTTACCATGGATTGGTTTTCAAATATCTTTGTGAGTTGGATGATCTATGTGTTGGGTCCGTGACCCTTTAAATAAGAGTGGGCCCATGGCCCATTTGTTTTCAAATGAAACAAAATGAAAAGAAAAAAAATAAAAAGTGAATCGATAGAGAGAGATAGTGAGGCACAAAAAGAAAAAAAAGGAGAAAGAGGATTAAGTGAGACGTGACAGCGGAGAAAAAGAAAAAGTGGAGCAGATTTTTTCTTCCACAAAAATCTAAAGTGAAACTTTATCTGGATCAGATTTTAGGGGAGTGTTTATAATGTCGTGTAGTTCATATTCACATGTCATTTTAAACAATTGTGTTGGGAGGTTCTAAAATGAAACCGTCCCTCCTTCAAACTCAAATACATTTTAAGGAAAAGAATTAACTAAGTTTTTAATTTTAAATTTTTTTTAAAATTTGACTTTTAGTCTCTAAACTTTTATTTGATTAGTTAAGATTTTTTAACTTTTTTTATTAATATTTTTAGTCAATAAATTTTTGTTTGACTATTAAGGTCCCTAATTGTTTAGAAATTTTAGTTTTTACTTCCCAAACAAAAGTTGGAAATCATTATTTTTATTTATTTAATGAGATTTCAATGACTAAAAATTGAATTTTTAAAAAGTTTAGGGACTAAAAACTTTAATGAAAAAAATTAAAGAACATTTAACCAGTCAAACAAAAGTTTAGGGATCAAAGTCCTTAATGGTAAAAAATTGAACGACTTTAACCAAACAAACAAAAATTTAGAGAATAAAAATTGAATTAAAAAAAGTTTAGAAATTAAAAATTTAGTTAATCCTAAGGGAAAAAATAAGAAGAAAAAAGAAAGAAGAGGAAATAAAAGAGTTATCATCATACATGTCTACATCAAACAAACATCCGTAGTTCAATCTCTAGTGGACTGGCATAATCATGGAGGACATAAATCAAAACAGATTAAGAAAGTAATCAAGAACAACAATCTGCATTACGGAAACCCGTAAAAAAGAAAGGCCTTCAACATCTATCGTAGTTATTAAAGCTTTCCACTTCCTCTAACTCTTCTTCTTCCACCAACTCTTCTTCCCAATAATCTACCTCAATCTGTTTGATGTGTGATATTTGGTTCCAAAACTCTCCAACTTGCGGCTTGTATTTTTCGCATAATTCAGGACAACCTTTAATCTCCAGACGTTCAAGGGTAGCAAGGCAATGGATGCCATCCGGAAGAGACTGCAACTTTGGGCAATCAACAATGACAAGTACTTTCAGACAAGTTAGCATTGGCAGCCAATCCGGAAGCTCCTCAAGATTGTAGCAGTGTTTTAGTGTCAAGGACAGTAATGTGTTAACAGATCCTTGAAGCCAATGAGGTAGAATCTGTAGCTGTGGCAGCTCACCAAATTCTATTGTTTTTAACTTAAAGTTGAAGTTTTGATGTTCACGGCCCGTGAACAATTCCAACTTGTAACAGCCTATAACAGACAAAAGCTCTAATGCAGGAAAATGTTTGCTGTCAAGTGGCAAAGACTTCAGGCTCGTACAGTGAACAAGTGACAATCCTCTAATACGAATAGGAAATTTTATCCCTGAAAATAAAGACTCCACATTGTAGCAAAATTCAACATTCAAATGTTCAAGAGAACTCAACTTTGCAATTTCGTTCTCAGGCAAAACAGCTTGCTTTGTGGTCATCTCGAAATCTCGAAGAATAATCAAGTTTTGTAATCCTTTGGGCAAAGTTTTAATATTTTTACACCTACGAAGCCACAATGATTGCAAATTTTGAAGCATACAAACCCAATCAGGAAGTCTCTTAATTTTCGTATTATGACGAAGAGAGAGACATGTTAAATGTTTTAATTTCCCAATGGAACGCGGTAAAGTTTCAAATGAGGAATAACTCAAATCCAAAATCAGCAAGTATTTGTACCTTGAAACCATTACAAAGAAAGCATCATCATTGGCTGCAACTCCCA
>PYAF01004995.1:494408-506415 GCA_007407185.1 Glycine tomentella | reverse complement strand
ACTTATAATATTTTCATATATATGATAACTTTAACATATTTAATTAATTAAATAAATTTAAAATTTTATTATAAAAGAATGTTTTATCACATAGACTGTCATTTTTTGATAAAGTTTAATTATTGACAAAATCACTAGATATTTTGTTACAAATAAATAAATGAACTAAATCAACTATTTTAAAAGAAAGTACAAAAGGAGCATACAATACATCTTTAAAGTGAAACAATTCCATCTAGAACATCATTTCAAATAATAATAATTTTCTGTAGCATGTGTGCATATAAAAATATATTTATCTATTTTTCACATATCTATTAACATACATCTATTAAAATTTAAAGTAAATAATTAATAATATATTAAAATTTAAAATAATATAAAATTAATCTTACAAATTATGAGATGTAAATTTAATATGCACGCAACACATGCGACGTTAAGCTAATTAATAAAATAAAAGGTCAAAAACATTAATGTGAAAATTATGTAAAAAATGAGACAGCGTTTAGGACCAAGGCCTAATTAAGGAGTATGATCTTGATCGGAACCAGAATAATATAGGTGGGTCTCAACTCATTATCAAAGTATAAGATTTATTTATTTTTATGTCAAACCAATGGAATTATTAATAACAGATAATCAAAGCTTAATAGTTTGATACTGAAAACAAAGGGACTGGCCCTTCCCAGAATACCCCTCCAACACTCAGATAATCAAAGGAAGCTTGACAAATCTCTTTCCTTGTCACATCGAGTATTAGTGATGATGATGTATAAAAAACCTTGTAAAGGGCACTCCTACCAACGTGTTTATGGTGGATTCCGCAGGCTGCAAATTGAAACTTGAAAGGTTAGATAATGCAACTGCAGAGCTACATGGCTTCAGAATGCTTTTTTTTTTTAGTTAAAAAAAAAATAAATTAGGATGCAATCATGCAACAAGGTAGATAAAACATTACGAAAAGTACATGATAATTCATGAACCTTTATTTACTCTTCCAATAATCCTTCAGAATTTACCATTCTGCGGATGCTCAGCTTATGTCAACTTAACGATGAAATGTTTGAAATCAAAATTGAGATGTTTAGGTGAGAAAGGACACTCCACAATTATTACCAAATTGCAGCCTATTTAGTTTTGTATGTTTCACTAATATGTAGAACGGGAAGAGTTCACTGTCAAGTTGACGTGGATTCTGAGCACGAGTTACGATAAAATATTTGAAAATTAAAATATGAGCATGGCAGGATATATTATAGAAAAATATAAACAATAAAGTAATTATATCATAAGATAAATATAATTTTCATAATGTTCATGTTAAATCATAAGATAAATTTAAATTTCAAACTGAGTGTATGCACTTGTGTGTTGTGGAAGGAAATCCATCTCATTTAGCGCTTGAATTAATTCATCTACCTGCCCACTATGGCAAATTAACAAACTCCCATTGTTGGCATAAACCATGAATAAGAACAACTCTTTAAAATAATCGAAGCACTTAAAAGAAATTATTAAAACGTATGAACAAATTTCCTGTGAAGCAAAGAAAGGATAAAACTTTTCTTTAGTGAAACAATAGTCTCTATTTAATTTTAAACAACTTTTTCCTCCTCACTCAGATATTATCTCTCCCCTAATTGATTAAAATGTCATTTGTAACATTTTCACAAAAAGTGATTTACTGAAATATTGTTGTTGAATACTTAATATCAGAACCCAGGCAACCAACCAGATAACAAATCAAACACATTCAATCAAAAGAATTAATTTAAACACTCAGGAAGGTACACACTACACAGTAAAAGAAATTGAATGTTCACCTGGTTGGAGGTGTCCTATCTGAATTCTCCATTCTGTGTTCAATTCAAACAAATTATCCAAGTTCAATTTTGATAGACACTGGACCAGGCAGAAAAAGAAGAAAGAATAGAAGAAACTGAATCTTTATTGAAGCTACTCACAGTTACACAACCTTTGAGTGAATTCAAGGTTCACTCAGCCTCCCAATACTCTCAGCTTACAAGCTGCCTTACCACAGCCACCCACCTCCTATTTATAATTCCTAACCCTCCCAAAGTTAGTGTAACTAACTATCTAACTAAGACAATAGAATATTACTAACAGTAGTTCAGAATATTACTAACAGCAGTCCTAGATCCTATGAATACCTTCCCCTTCAAGATGGACCTTGTCACCAAGGTCCAAGTGAGGAAAAACAACATGTATATTCAGTCAGGATCTCCTTCATCTTCTTCTTCCATTATCATCAACCTTAGTTGCTTGTTCTTGCACACATGTGTTGGATGATACCTCTCATCACATGTAAAACATTCTCCTTTCCTCATTTTCTCCTCCACTTTTGCAGGTGACAAATTATGGAAGGTCCTTTTATCTTGCCATCCATTATTCTTTGTATTCACCTGTTGGACAAATGCTTCTACCTGCTGCCCTTCTTTCCCAGATTTCTATTTAAACAATTGGGTTTCTGACCTTGATAATTGCGGCTGTAACTTCTGCCCAGGCTTCCCATCACTCTATTCTTTTCTTCAATCTGTCAAGCCTTCATCATGGTCTCCATCAAAGTTTTAGGTTCATGTAACCTAACCTCAGCTCCAATCTCCTCTCTCAAACCCTTCAAGAAAACTTCCATTAAAATTTTTTCTCCCAATCCCTTACCAGTCCCAACATGTTTCTCAAAGAGCCTAATATAATTCTGCATTGAATCTTCTTGCTTCAAAGCCAACAAAGCTTGGAAAGGATTCCCAAGATTAGTGCTCTGAAATCTTTGAATTACAGCAGCTTTAAAAGCCTCCCAAGACTGGTTAGAACTCCAGTTCTCCCACCATTGATACCATGCCAAAACTTATCCATCCATGGCTACCAATATTGAATCCAGCTTCTCTTCCTCCCTCACACGCACCAAGTCCAAAAGTACTATCTGAATGTTCACCTGATTTGAGGTGTCCTATCTGAATTCCTTGCTCCATTCTGTGTTCAATTCAACCAAATTACCCAAGTTCAATTTCTAGTAAAGTTGCATACTCATAAAAAGCATTGTTAGATGATTAATTAAACTATTCCTCAAGAACAACCACACATTATGTCAACCCAAAACAGAAAAACCAACATTTATCTGTTTTTTAATGCTTACCTCTGCCTTTTGCCCTTACACCAATTCTTCTACCTCTTCCTCGACTTCTTCTGGTTCATCAATAGTTAAGTGTTGGAGCGATTCAGGATATCCGTCAATTTCCAATCGTTCAAGGGTGGTGAGGCGATGGATGCCATCCAGGAGAGACATGTTAGGACAACTTGTGACACATAGTGTTTTCAGACAAGTCATAGCTGATAGCCATTCAGGAAGCCCCATTAGATTGTTGCAGCTTGAAATTAACAAGTATTGCAATGTGTCCTGCGACCCTTGAAGCCAATGAGGCAAGGCCACCAACTGTGGCAATGAAATGAAAGTTACAATCTTCAGCCTCAAGTTGGAATTTTGGTTATGCTCCTTTGACAATTCCAACACATCACAATTGTCAACTAACAAAGTCTCTAATTCAGGAAAATGTTCAATATCAAGTGGCAACGACTTTAGACTCTGGCAATTGGCAATACATAATACTTTAAGAGTAGGGAGTTTAATCCCTTCAAACAAAGATTCCAAATTGTTGCAAAATTCGATTCTGAGAATCCGAAGAGAACTCAAGTTTGCAATCTCATCCTCTGGCAAAACACGTAGCTTTGTGGTTATCTCCAAATGTTGAAGACTGATCAACTTTCTTAAACCACTAGGCAGTTTTACAAGTTCTGAACATCCACTAAGTATCAAAACCTCTAACTTTAGGAGGTTGCAAAGAGAATCAGGAAGCCTCTTTAAGTTGTTGTTATTCTCAAGACTGAGATATCTTAAATGTTTCAACTTGCCAATGTAAGGAGGCAAAGCCTCGTACATAGAATCACTTAAATCTAAAAACCGTAAGCGTTTGCACCGTGATGTGCATTTAAGCAAAAATACTTCACTGTTGGCTCCAACTCCTGAGGTAGGAAATAGTATGGTTCTCACACTTACAAATTCGTGGATGGGAAAATTTTCAACTTCAACGTTTTCAGGAAAAGATAGATGCTGGACATACCTTTGTTCGGGTCTAAACACAAAGGGGTATCTGACCATTATCGAATCTGTACCCAAATACCGTGCAATTTCATGAACCAAATCATGTATTTTAAAACCAAAGCCAATGCCATAATCAACAAAATCCTGTAGAAAAGATCTTGACAATAGTTCACACAAATATTGATTTGCACCGTGTTTCAACATTTGATTTCTATTTGGTGATGGAAGAAAACCAAGTGCTCCCCAAAGGGATGTAACATCAAAACTATCAAATGCATAACCACATGGGTAAAGGTTGAACAAAGCAAAGCTGATAGCAATACTGCTAATACAGGGCAATCCAGCAGAACAAAGAGGACCACCAGGAGGCCATTACACCTACAGGACTACGTGTAATGCTGACTCAAGAAAGGACAAAGCAGACAGAATATATTCCTAGTATCCACACCTAGGAATTCTGTTATAACAACCAGCTACTAATTCTGTTATTTCATTTAGCAGCTAAAATCTGATTGGCCACAGCCATTCCATTGCTTGTATTTTTTTTAATAAATACCGATCAATCAATGAAATAAGCAAGCAAAAAAATGTTATCCTTTATCCTTCTATTTTTTTGAATATTAGTCATAGCCTAACAATTGGTCCGACCTGCCTCCCCTCAACCATGCCATTACTGCCGCAGTACGTAAATGGCGTCACTATTTACTAGGACATCCCTTCATCATCCTCACTGATCACCGGAGCCTCAAGGAACTCATCTCCCAAGTCATACAAACCCCGGAACAACAAATATACTTATCTAAACTACTCGGTTACGACTACACAATTCAATACAAGACAGGTTCAACCAACATTGTCGCCGACGCTTTATCTAGGATCCCAATCCCAACTTGCACTCAGCTTCTTACATTATCTCTCCCGAATTTTGAGTTTCTAGAGAAACTTCGGCAATCTCTCCGTGAAAACCCAGAATACACCAAGCTATTACAGCAAGTTCAGCAGAACCCAGATGATCACCGTGACTTCACGATCCACAACGGACTCCTTCTTCTTCGTGGCAAGATTTGGCTTCCAACCAATCACCCATTTGTTTCCTTGCTGTTAGATGAATTTCACCAAACACCTCTCGGAGGACACATGGGCGTCGCCAAAACCCTCCACCGCCTTCAGAACAATTTCGTCTGGTCTCAAATGCGCGCCGATGTTCATCGATATGTCATGCAGTGCCCTATCTGCCAACAGATGAAATACGAAACTAAGAAACCTGCCGGACTGCTTCAACCATTACCCACCCCTTCGTCAATATGGGAAGACTTGTCCCTCGATTTCATTACGGGCCTCCCTTCTTCTAATGGGTTCAACTCTATCTTGGTGGTCGTTGACCGTTTTTCCAAGGGTGCCCATTTTGGGGCTCTCCCTCCCCAATACACAGCCTACAAAGTGGCCATTCTCTTTCTGGACATCATTTGCAAACTCCATGGATTCCCGCGCAGCTTAGTGTCGGACAGAGACCCAATATTCATCAGTACCTTTTGGCGCGAATTATTCAAACTAAGTGGTACGAAACTCCGCTTCAGTACCTCTTACCACCCTCAAACCGACGGCCAAACAGAAGTCCTGAATCGCATTCTTGAGCAATACCTGCGGTCATTCGTTCACGACAAACCCAATCACTGGTTCAAATATCTCTCCCTCGCCGAATGGTCATACAACACTTCAATTCACTCTAGTACAGGCTTCACCCCTTTCGAGGTCACTTACGGCAAACCACCACCGTCCATTCCCCATTATATCCAAGGTTCCTCTCCAGTGGAAGCTGCAGATACTTTACTCTCCACACGAGCTGCAATACATTCGGTCTTACACCGCAGACTTCTAAAAACACAAGCCAACATGAAGACTACCGCAGATGCCCACCGTCGTGACGTCAATTTCACCGTTGGTGATTGGGCGTACATTCACCTTCGCCCCTACCGCCAAACCTCACTTAGGCCTACTTACACTAAACTGTCTAAACGCTACTACGGACCATTCCTTATCGAGGAGCGTATTGGACCTGTTGCATATCGCCTTAAACTCCCACTTTCATCCAAAATTCACCCCGTTTTTCACGTCTCATTGTTGAAGCTTCATCAAGGACCTCTTCCACCAACTCCAGCCTCCCTTCCTTCCACAAATCAGGACAATCACCCAATCATCGAACCCCTTACTATCCTCGATTGGAAAGATGATGCCTCTACTTCACCACCGACCAGATTAGTCTTGGTCCAATGGTCGGGCTTGGCACCAGAGGACACTAGTTGGGAGCCTTGGGATGATTTGCGCGCTTCTTATAACCTTGAGGGCAAGGTTATTTTTTCTGACGGGGGTGTTGATAGCAATACTGCTAATACAGGGCAATCCAGCAGAACAAAGAGGACCACCAGGAGGCCATTACACCTACAGGACTACGTGTAATGCTGACTCAAGAAAGGACAAAGCAGACAGAATATATTCCTAGTATCCACACCTAGGAATTCTGTTATAACAACCAGCTACTAATTCTGTTATTTCATTTAGCAGCTAAAATCTGATTGGCCACAGCCATTCCATTGCTTGTATTTTTTTCTATAAATACCGATCAATCAATGAAATAAGCAAGCAAAAAAATGTTATCCTTTATCCTTCTATTTTTTTGAATATTAGTCATAGCCTAACAAAAGCATTGCCTCAAATTGGATGGCATTTGATCAAAACTTAATTTAAGTGCAGCAAACATGCCACTTCCAGATTTCATAGAATTCCAAATTTCATTGTCTCTCACAAATTCCCATTCCTCTCTGTTATCTTTTGAAAACAGTAAACTTCCTAATGTTCTCAATGCCAAAGGAACCCCATTGCATTTTTTCACAATTTCTTTCCCAATATTTACCAAATATGGATTCCTTTTCTCTTCTCCTTCTTTAAATGCCCATTTGACAAACAGAGACAACGAATCCTCCAAGGAAAGTCCTTCTAAAATGTAAGAGGGAACAGTGCTCATCATGGAAGCAGTCACTTGACTGCGTGTAGTCACTAAAATTCTACTTCCTGCAGCACCTACTTGCATTAAATCCCTCAGCTCAACCCATTTTACTAGATCTTCATTCCATACGTCATCCAAGACAAGTAAGAATTTTTGACTGGCAAGTTTGTTTCTTAATTGACTTTGCAGTTGCTCCATGTCTACTATGTCTAAATTTTGTTGGTGAGCAGAATCCTTATCAGAATTAAGGATTTTAATAACCACTTGCTTAATGTCAAAGTCATTAGAAACACAAACCCACATCTTCAATTGGAATAACTCATGTATCCTCCTATCATTGAACACAAACTTTGCAAGCGTGGTCTTTCCCAAGCCTCCCATCCCCACAATAGAAATTACCGAGAGACTTCTGTTATTATTATTAGGATTCTGCTGCACCAAAAGTCGTATAATATTTTCCTTATCATGATTCCTTCCTATCACATCCGAATCAACAACGTAGGAGTATGTCATATCCCTCCTATGCACAACACGTCGATCAATGTCAGTTGTTTGAAGACCAAACTTTTGTCTGTCTGCTGCAACCTTGTCTAATCTCTTCTTGATTTTTTTGATCTGTTGAGCCAATCTATAATGAAAAACAAGTGGATTAGAACTTGAGAAGAAGTGTGCTACCTTGGTTGTGGCGCTACCATGAGCTTGGACCACTTCCTTTCGTAGTGTTTCACACTCAAATTCATCCAACACATTTTCAGCATCAGAGATAACATGTTTGACCTGCCTAAGCCATTCCCGCAACTCATAGTTCTGCTGCTGCTTTTTCTCAGCATCTAACGGCACAGCCTTGACTAATGAGAGAGTCTGTGTAAACTCTTGCAGATGGTGGTATAAACCCAGCACCTGAGAAGTTTCTTCATATGCCCGAGAAGCAAGCTTTGTTATGAGTGACTCCGCGATGCTGAAGAGGACTAGTTCAGCCATGGTTATCAGGAAATTGCAACAGTGGAAGATATTTTCTGAGCAACCGGTGTATGAAATTTCTGGAAGAAATGAAGTTGATGGCAAGAGTTTTGACTTTTGAGGGATTACATTACAGGTGTTACTTTGACTAGAGTCAGGAAAAGATAGTTTGCAGTGTTATTGACTTATTGTCTTACACCAAACAATAATAAATGTAGTCTTTAAGAAAATAAATTCAATAAATTATTTATAAAGAGATAAAGTTTGGGCTTGAGCTTACTATAGCCATGTTGGGGCAAAACGTGCCTCTAGATTAACAATTATAATTTTAAATAACAACAAATTTTATAACTGAGGAAAGCAAAATATGAATTTTAAGAAAGGGATTTAACTGTGTTATGACTTTGCAGCGTTTAGCAGCAAAAGTATCTTGTTAGTTGTGAAATGGATTTAATCTGTGTACATTTTACCCACTATTGGCCTCATTTCAGAGGCCAGTGGTCTATTTTATATACATACGGTATTCTTGTGATTAGTGCTGATTTCATTTCCTGTCACCCTTCAGATTTTTGCTATGCATTGATGCAGCCGATACTTTACTTCTTGGTGTAACGGTGTTACCTACATTACCTTGTGATTATGTCGTAATTTCATGTATAGATTTTTGTCTCGTCTTTTCTCTCAACATCTAGGTCCAAGGTAAATGCGTATGATCGTAAATATAATTATCACCTGGATAAAGGTGTATCGTGACTTAATTACTATCATTGAATAAATATCTTAATCTCAAACCATGACATTAATAATTAATCACAAATATACTCTGATGCGGGGATGTTAGGGGTTTTTCATGCTAATTAAATTCATAGAAGTGATGACTTCATACATCTCGTTACTAAGTCTACAAGTACAAAGAATGCACTCTAAAGCCAAAATGTTCGCAGTGTATCAATCGAGTCCTTTTTCTGAAGAATGGGAAACCATGTTAGCTCATCTTATGAATACTCTTAAGGCCTACTAACTGATATTCGCTTTCAGCTGCAAGATTGCATTAAGCCAGCAGAACAGTTGCAACGAATACCCTCCGAAACTCATAATCAAAGCAAGCATGGCGTATTTCTTTCCTTGCCAAATCAGGTTATTCGTAGAAAACCTGGTAAAGAGCTTCTACGTACGGACTGAGTTATGGTCCTTGTGGAGGATACCAAAAGCTGCATACTTAAAGATTTTGTTAGCCGAGGCAGCAAGCAAAGCTATGTAGGTTCACGAACTTTGCAAGTGTGGTCTTTCCCAAGCCTTCCATCCCCACTACGGGGATAACAGAGAGAGTTATATCATTATTATTTGGATTCTGCTGCATCAAGACCTCTATGATCTTTTCTTTGTCATGTTCCCTTCCAGTCACATTTGAATCACTCACAAAGTGTGTCATCTCTCTCCGATGCACAACACGAGTGTCAACATCAATTATTTGAAGACTAAACTTTTGCCTATCAGCTGCAACCTTGTCTAGTCTCTTACTGACATCTTGAATTTGCTAAACCATCTTGTAACGAGAAACAAGTGGATTAGAGCTTGAGAAGAAGTGTCTTACCTTATCTTTGGTGGTACCATGAGGTTTGGGCCACTTGCTTTCGTAGTGTTCGACACTCAAATTCATCCAGAACATTTTCGGCTTCAAAGAAAACACGATTGAGCTGCCTTAGCCATTCCCGTAGCTCATGGTTCTGCTCCTGCTTATGCTCAGCATCTAACAGCACAGCCTTGACAAATGAGGGTCTTTGTAAACTTTTGCAGACGGTAGTATACCCCTAGAACACGAGAAGCTTCTGTGGTAAAAACTGAGTTAGTGATGGTGTGACCCTAATGTGGTCCACTTATTTTGTTCACTAATGATAATTGATTGCATAATGAAGTATGGGAGATAATGGGCTGCTGCTTAGTGGGGCTTAAAAGATAACGCACTTCACCTTATCTCTCCATTATCATCTGCAATGATAAACCTCATCTTCACCTACCTGTCTGTCATCATGATTGAGCCTACCTTCAGTGCACACTTGAACGACTTCTTGATGGAAGAGTCTATAAAAGGGTGCAGCTTCAGCTTCTTGAGTCACCGAGCTCATTCTACATACGGAGCTATACACCATCTAGGCTGTAGAAGAAGAGTTTGGAAGGCTTAACAGAAGAACTACGCATTAGAGTTTGCAGTCTTCATTCATAGCTACAACAACCATTCAACAACCATTCAGAGCACATTCAAGAAAGCAATGGCGGGAGGTATTTATGATCTTAATATTTCCGCATTAGATCTAATTGCTGTTAATGTATAAAAGCATGATTAGATCATCAAGAAAATTTTTAGAACTTACATATGGTATCAGAGCAGGTTGTGACCTCTGCCTTGCATTTGTGTTCTTGCCTTAAGAGGAGAAAACATTGTTTTTCATACTGGTTGAAAATATGAAGAGGTTGAAGATGATATGAATATGCTGTTCATACTCGCATGAATGTTTTATTCTGACCAGCATGTGAGGCTTCTGAAGCAATATGTCTGTGGGATTTTATTCCTTGTACGATTTTACTTCTCTTTTCCTCCTCAGCGTAATATAGTTGCTTCATGTGTAGTAGGATAAGGTCTAATTTGATTTAAAATATCTTAAGTCTGATATATCATGGCCTTGCACTTTGGGACTTCTGAAGCTTTCTGTTTTATTTAATGTTGTGTTGCTTTTAATGTATACTGCTAGCACGGCTTTTTAGTGCACTCTACTGCTAGCACTCTTGCACTCTACTGCTGGCACTCTTCTTTTTAGTGCATTCTACGTGGATTCACCTTTTGCTTATACCAACTTGTTTGCTTATACCAACTTGGTTACTGCGTTCTTTTAGGAGTTGGTGCGTTTTTTTTTTTTTTTTTAGCAGTTGGTTACTGTGCTTACACGGTTGTGTTGCAAATTTTGTTTGAAATGTTTTGAAAATTTAAAAAACATTGACCAAAATGGAGAAAGAAGGGTTTGAACCTATGACATTGTGGTTAAACAATATAGGGATGACCATGTGAGCTACTGCAAATTGATGTTATAAAGTAGCATATTTTATGTAATAGCATGTTAAAGTGAATAATTCAAATAAACCAAAAGAATGCTGAAGTTGGGGTTTGAACCTGTGACCTCCTTCATTAAGAGTAGTTGTTTTGCCAGTTGAACTACAATTTTATTTGCTATAAGTTAACATGCAATATTATTTTATATTGTTCATAATTTATTTATTTATGCAATAAATTACTGAAATTATGAATTATGCATGGAGATTATTTACATTATTAAGGATGCTATGTAAATATTTAGCTCTTAATTAATCTGAATGATTGATTATTTAATTTTATTGTTTATGATTAATTACAATAAAATTAATTAAGGAAATAAGAGAATATTTTGTGATCTATATGATTTAATTAATTAAAGCTTAGCCACAGCAACTTTAATTATTTAAATTATATATTAAGAGCCTCTTGATCAATAAGGTACAAAATATTAATTGTAATTAATCATATATAATATAATAGATATTATCCCACAGGAATTTCTATTATAGTTTAATATGATTAATTAAGATAAAATATTAAATTATATTTCTTGACTTGCCCACAGGAATCAGGAAACATAATGAAATAGTTTTATCATGATTTCACATGAATTTGATTGAATTAAAATTTTAGCCAACAGGCAAATTTTATGTCGCTAAATTCATAATTAATTTTAAGCATGATTTACATTGGTAAAACATGATATATTGTGTTGCCTCAAAATTTAATTGTAAGCATTTATGTTATATATTTGCAGTTATACAGCCTATAAATTCTATTGATATTCCCGAACTAAAAGGTGATAATTACCCAATTTGGAAGGAAAGAATTTTGT
>PYAF01004995.1:448769-494308 GCA_007407185.1 Glycine tomentella | reverse complement strand
TTTGAGGCTACCTCACATGGTGTATGGATGAGGAGTTTCATTTCTGGACTTAGAGTTATGGACTCTATTTCTAGACCATTGAAGCTATATTGTGATAATTCAGCTGCTGTTTTTATGGCTAAGAATAACAAAAGTGGTAGTCGAAGCAAACATATCGACATTAAATATCTAGCCATAAGAGAACGTGTTAAAAATAAATTAGTTGTTATTGAACACATTAGCACTGAATTAATGATTGCTGATCCTTTAACTAAGGGCATGCCACCAGGTAAATTTAAGGATCATGTAGAAAGGATGGGACTTGGTTCTCATATGTGATTTTCATTGTAAGAATGATATTAATTGTGATGTTTCTCATTCAGTTTATGTGCACTTCAGTTAAATTCTGAGAAATATCAATAAAGTTTTGACTCAGAATAAACATTGGGTTTATTCATTAAGTTATATGGGTTTGAAAAATATAATACATTGTAATACATGGAAGATAATACTCGCACAAATTAGAGGACTTGTCGCCATGATTCATGTATTTTGTTTTTCACTACAGTATATGATGGAATTGTGGACCAAGTGGGAGAATGTGGTAAAAACTGAGTTAGTGATGGTGTGACCCTAATGTGGTCCACTTATTTTGTTCACTAATGATAATTGATTGCATAATGAAGTATGGGAGATAATGGGCTGCTGCTTAGTGGGGCTTAAAAGATAACGCACTTCACCTTATCTCTCCATTATCATCTGCAATGATAAACCTCATCTTCACCTACCTGTCTGCCATCATGATTGAGCCTACCTTCAGTGCACACTTGAACGACCTCTTGATGGAAGAGTCTATAAAAGGGTGCAGCTTCAGCTTCTTGAGTCACCGAGCTCATTCTACATACGGAGCTATACACCATCTAGGCTGTAGAAGAAGAGTTTGGAAGGCTTAACAGAAGAACCACGCATTAGAGTTTGCAGTCTTCATTCATAGCTACAACAACCATTCAACAACCATTCAGAGCACATTCAAGAAAGCAATGGCGGGAGGTATTTATGATCTTAATATTTCCGCATTAGATCTAATTGCTGTTAACGTATAAAAGCATGATTAGATCATCAAGAAAATTTTTAGAACTTACAGCTTCTTCATAAGCCCAAGTGTAATATGAACTAAACAATTAAGGAATTTTTTGTAGGATACAAAAAGGAAGGAATATCAAGTGAAATTTAAGCTTCTCCATTTAGGCATTTAGGACGGAGGGGGTCCGAGTGTTGAATTTTAGGCTCATATAAATAGTCCCTTAGTATGATATTCCATGCGTTTTATGCTCAACCTTTGAATTTTAGGCATTTAATGAAAAAAATAAAATTTTCTGAGTATAAGTACAACTTCTGATTAAAAAACAAGCTATGTCAAGGTTTAGTAAAAGAATAAAACTGAAGTATAAGTGGTAATAAAAAGCATTACACATGTTTTCAGAAAGTGCCTATACTTGTTTGAGAAAGAAAAGATAGTTAAATTATCTATCGTTTGCAAAAGCAAACACGTTAATAATTATAGATTAAATAGTCATTTTCATCTCTGAATGTGTAGAGCGCTGACAAATTTGTTCCTGAAAGATGAAAATTCAAATTTTTGTCTCCGAAAGTGTAAAAAGTGCGACAAATTATTCATTCCATTAATTTCTATCCGTTATTGTTAATGTAAGTGTCTACGTGATACATAGGGATAAAAATATTACAAAAATGATTGCCAACATGGTTGCGGACTAGATTTTGGATGAAAACATGAGTAAGTAATTTTCTATTGGACCTAAATGTCAGTATGTTACTATTGGACCAAAATGTCAGTTATTTTGTTTTTGGCGAAAAAGGTCTATACGTCTCCATTGGACCAAAATGTCATCAAAGATAAATCTTTCCTCTTTTTTTTATGGTTACAAACATAATAATAACAATACAATAATCACTTAGAAAATAGAAAAGCAAGCATAAGTGAACAACTATAGTAATAACCTTAATATTGATTAATTATTATAATTTGGATAAACTTATAATGATTAAGACATTATCATAATGTTTATTTTGGTACACTAATAGAATGTTTATTTTGGATAATTTTTATTGTTATAATTTGACTAATTATTATAATTTGGATAAATTTATAATGATTAATACATTGTTACAATGTTTATTTTGGTACACTAATATAATGTTTATTTTAGACAATTTCTATTATGATAAACAAATTATGATTATTAATCAATATTATGATTATTACTATGTTTTTTTAGCTTATGCTTGTTTTTCTATTTTTTAAGTGATCATTGTATTGTTATTTTTATGCTTGTAATGATAAAAAAAAAAAGAGAAGATTTACCCTTAATGACATTTTGGTATAATGGAAACTTATTGACCTTTTTCGCGAAAAAAAATTATTGACATTTTAATCCAATAGAAAATTACCGACATTTTGGTCCAATTGAAAATTACTGACATTTTGGTCCAGTGGTAACTTACAGATGTTTAGGTCCAATAGGAAATTATTGACATTTTGGTGCAATTAAAAATTACCGACATTTTGGTTTAATAGTAACTTACTGACATTTAGGTCCAATAAAAATTACTGACATTTTAGTCGAATGATAACTTACTGACATTTTCGTTCAAAATCTAGTCAACAGCCATGTTGACAATCATTTTTGTGACATTTTCGTCTCTCTGTATCACGTAAGCACTTTCATTAACAACAACATACAGAAGTTAATGGATTGATGAATTTGTTGCACTTTTTACACTTTTGGGGACAAAAATTTGAATTTTCATCTTTCAGGGACAAATCTATCAACACCTTACACATTTAGGGACAAAATTGGCTATTTACCCATAATTATAACATGACAAGTTCCTTATGCATTTAATGAAGACTCGGAATGAAAAAATTTCAAGGGTTCACTCTCACAATAAACATATCATATCTGAAGCCTATATAAAGACTCAAATAGAAGATTAGAGTAATCAAATGTGAAAGATCATATTGGATAGAACATTTTAAACTTTGATAAAAGTCAATTGAAACATTTTGCTCAAACATTTTTATTCTTTGATTTGCAAAACTATTGTGTAATTTGCTAAACTTCCATATTCTCACATTGAGAGTTGATTCATTGTAATATATCAAATACTTGTATGTGAAAGTTAGAAATGATTTTGTGTTAAATAATACTTGGGTTTTGACAATCTCAAGTTGAGATTGTTGTAATCAAAAGTGATATAGATAATACTTGTTTTAAATATATTGGTTAGTAAAATCCAACTAAGACTGAAATAAAAGGAGACATATCTCAAGTTGAGCAAATCAATATAAATTTAGTATTCTTGTTTCTCTCCACATTTTCCTTGGATGAAACATTTAAAACCTTTTTTGAGTTCATGCTTTACGAAAAGTCTATCAAAAAGTTTTAAACTTCACACAGATACTATTCAATCCTTCATTCTAATGTGTTTCTTTTATAAAAGTATTACCAACACACTCTTTAACACAATACTTCTTTATATATAATCTTTTAATCAATTAAAATTTATTAAGAATTACAACATCTAAAAAAAGAATCATTAGATATGACGTGTTATCTATAAAATTTTGTCATTTTCAATTAAGTTGAACAAATATTGTATTTTTCAATGATGAATATTTTTATAATCACTATTTTAAAAATTAAAACTTTATGATATTACATAAAATAAATTTAAATTGAAATAATTTAATTTACTTACTACTTTCTAGTTAGTAATTAATGAATTAGATTATTCCTAACCCTGTTTACCTACACAGCAAGGAGCACTCCCTGCCTCACTCCAGATGCATGTAGACCATGGAAAGGAGACCTGTAATACCTAACACTCAGGATAGAACGAAACAACGAAAGGAGACTTAGAAAAAAAAACAGCTTAGTTTTATCCGTTACCGCGAAATATCAATCTTCGTTAGCACCCTTCCCAATTCCAATTTCGAGCGCAAGGAACAGAAAAAAGCAATCACTTCCTTCCAACGTCACCAAGCCTAAAGAAGAACACATTAGGGTTTTGCGTGGCAGAGAGCGAAGGAGAAGATGGCAGTGGGGAAGGAAGAAGTGGAGATTGTGAAGGCGCGCATCGACAAGAGGGATTACAGAAGAGTTGTGCTCCGCAACTCGCTCCAAGTGCTCCTCATTAGCGATCCCGACACCGATAAGGTCAAATATTCCTTCTCGATCGCAGATTTCGATTCTCTTTTTTCGTTTTAATTCGCTCACTTGCTGTTCTGTTTTCGTGGTTTGGTTTTGTTTATGGCACTTGCAGTGTGCTGCTTCCATGGACGTTGGCGTCGGTTACTTCAGCGACCCTGCTGGCCTCGAAGGCCTCGCTCATTTCCTTGGTATTTTCGCTTTATCCGACTTCGACTCTATTCTGTCGCGTATCGGTTTTGATTTGCTTAGGGTTTTCGTCGTTGGTTTATGAGTCTGAAGAGGATTCCTTGTTTGAAGATTGATCACTTGTAAATTGTAACCATAAAAGGTTTTTAAAATTGTAAGTGACTGCTATTTCGGCCGCAACGCCAAGGTTTTTTCCAAGTTTCCGGGACTGCAATTGTGACCATATGGGTCACATTGTGCGAAACTGTGACCACAATTTATTTAAAACCTTGTGACTTAACCAACATTGTATTACAGGACAGGGAAAAAGGACAGAGGATTTGAGTCAGCCCATCTGTGATAGTGTAAAGCTTTTGACGAAATACATATATTTATAAGATAAGATAGAATGTAGACATCGAAAAGAGGAGTTAATTGTTGGGGCACTTGCTACCCGTGATGTTTTGTTAGATACTTTGAGATATAGACCTTTATGTAGTGCTGTTTGGAGCAAAGAAAAAAAGATACTAGATTCTAGCATCTGGACATTATTATTTATATCAAGAACTATATTTTGATATCCATTACAAAAAATTTATTCTGGTTATTTATATTTTTGGTTGACAGAGCACATGCTGTTTTATGCGAGTGAAAAATACCCAGTTGAAGATAGCTATTCCAAGTACATTACTGAGGTATCATAATGTTCGGATGTCTGCTCCCTTTTAAGATGTGAAAACTGCAATGAATTTTCTTACCACCCCTAATGGAAATTGTCAACAGATTTTTTAACCTTTTTGTCCTATGTATTTCAGATCTTCAATTTTATTTATCCATGATCCATCATTCTATGAAATAGTTAAAGGAAATATTTAAACCTTGTTGTCATGTATCCTAATCTTATTGGTACTTGTTGATAAAATGGTAGTTGCTGTTGAAATTTTGTCAAAGGCATTACTTGAAAAAGGAGAAACATTTTCTGAATTGCTGGAGGAGCCTCAGCATGATTGAATATTTATAACATGATTTATCTAATTTCCGGAAAGTAGGAAAACTGAAAAATAATTCAAAAAATATTGAAATCAAATCCTAATTGTTAACAGCAAATATGCAACCCCCCCTAACTAGGTTCAAATAATCAAATGCAATTCTTCTATTATGGTTGAAGAAATCAGAAACTCTAAAAGGGGAAGATGGTGGTGAGACTGTGAGAGGACAAAAAATGCATATATTAACTGGTTAAGAACAAATTTGTAATTAGAGAGAAAATTTGCCAATATCCAGAATGGACTGAAAGGAATTCTAGCACTAAATAGTATAAGAGAAATGCTAGGAAGTAAGAACACTCTCTCTTATTATTAGAAGTGATAAATTTTCATGGGTCTCACATCTTATTTAATGATCATATCTCCTGATTTTGTAGTTTTCAATAAATTTTAACCAATAAAAATTTGTTAGAAACAGTGTTAGAGAGTATGTTCCTAGCACTCCTTATAGTATAAAATAAGAAACTTAATGTAAAAATAAAAACCTTATAAAATTTAAATTTAGTAAAATACTTCAGTATTCCTTTTATTTTACTGAACTCCATGGGCAGTCCCTACTTCTAAAACTTTTTGATACCTTGCTTGAAAGTTGAGTTCATGCTACTGCTATGTGCATTGTACATAAATATGTTAACAGTTATTTGATAAAAAAATGATCTAAACCTCTTAGAATTTATTGGATAAAATGATCTAACCCTTATGGGATATTTCAAGGCTAAAAAATTGATGATTAAAATTTATTGGATAAGTTAACTTGATATTTGAAATATTTTTACTCGATTTTCTTGAGGTGAGTATATCTTTAAGAAACAGAGGTGTATTTCCCGGGTACATGTTATTTATAAGGGAGTCAGTAGTTATTTATTTATTTTTTAATTTCATAACTCTTTTTCATAAATAAAATTATATAAACTACACATTGAGAACCACAAATTTAAAACATTTCTAGGACAAAATGAACTGCATAGATATTATATATTTCTAAATAGATTTTGTCACGTCTTCACTCTTTTTATTCAATCACATTATTATGAATTTGGCATTTTTTTAAATTTGTGAGGGTTTAGGACTGAAGACCTGGATTTTGGTTCTTGCGGTGAAGGGGTGGGAATGTGGTCTCTTGGGCTCTCAAGTTTTCCCATGGGCTTGTTGGGAGAAGGGGAAAGGAAGTGAAATGGAGGGAAAGCTCCACATGACTTTATGATAATTCATTGCCATGTGTTTTGAGCTTAAATTATGTTATGCATTTAGTTTCATTCATTTTCTCTGGCCTTCCACTCTGCAAAGTATTTTTAAGAATGTTAAGAATTTCTATTCTTTTTATATTGTATCAAATATCAATATCAATTGGAGTTTAGAAAGCTGAATTAATTCCATTGATTTACTATTTTTTTATTTTTAAATATTCTTACATTTGTTGTTGCTAACAACTTTTGTTTGGTTTCATTGCTGTGATCTGCTTTCCTGACACAGCATGGAGGAAGCACCAATGCTTTTACATCTTCTGAACAAACCAACTATTTTTTTGATGTTAACACAGATGGCTTTGAAGAGGCTCTGGACAGGTAGATCCTGCTTTTATGATTTCCTTTTTTATTCCCTAATAAAAATTCTGAGCTTGGGGTATGTTTGTCTTCCAGATTCGCTCAATTCTTCAATAAACCATTGATGTCTGCCGATGCCACTATGAGGGAAATTAAAGCTGTTGACTCCGGTTAGCTAGTCTTTTTCATTGTTTGATGTCTTTTGTTTTATTTCCTATGTTTCTTATCTGTATACTTTTCCGCTGCTCTCTCTTACAGAAAACCAGAAGAATTTATTATCTGATGCATGGAGAATGAACCAGGTATGTGCTATTGCTTTTAAATCATTTTAGGGGGTTGTGGTAAAATTGGTTTTTTGAGATGAGAATTCAGTATTGTTATGAAACAGATTTTGTAGTAGTATGAAACATTGAGTGAATGCCCAATATAGTTTTAGCATTCATTTATAATTATCAATAGCACACGTTAATGGTTTGGAGTGGCCACAGGCTGCTACAACTACAAGTTTGAATATCCGTGCTTTTTTGAGTAGTGGCTGTAGCAGTTGCAATCACAGTAAAAATAGTGGTTGTAGCGGAGCTAGAGTGAGGCTTTTTGGAAAACCCATTTTGCTGTAGTTTCCAATGCTTCTATGTTTTATCTTTTGTGTGACACCCACACTATTTTACCAACACCCACCCATTGCTGGCAGTATTTCTGACAACAGCCACCTGCCACCCTTCATTTGTCGCTCTAGCTCTGAATTCTGAACCCTCAACCTCCTCTGTTTTTTTTCTCTGTGCAACACCCACCCTCACGTTTTATTGAATATTTAAGTTGTATTGTATTTGAAATATTAATGTCTTTTAAATTTGTCTGTTTTCATTGATAACTCAACATCAACAACACTTTTAACCCATGCTCACTAGAGTCGGTGATAAATGAACCCAATGATAGATACGAGGAGGTTGAAAAAAAAAAGTGGAAGAGGAAGGGAAAGGGGAAATAAGATAAAAGAAAAGAAGGGAGAAGAGAGGGGGGAGATGAAGAGAAAAATGACTAAAAAGGGACCATTTGAAACATAAGGATAATAACGGGTCTAACCCTCATCCAAGATTGATAACTATGATGTTCAAAACATTTACTGTATCCATGTAGCTCTTCACAACTGTGAGATGCTAAATTGGTCACTTGAGAATGAAATTTTGAATAAGAGTGCTTAAGTGTCTCACTCCACTTAGCACCAGCCCTTACATTTATATATTTGAAACAGAGTACAAGAGAAGAAAAGAAGGTGATAGGTTCTAACTTAGGGAAACCTGCCCTACACATAGCTTTTTCAGAATACATCAAAAAGTAACTTAATAAGACAAAACAAACTATTCTAACATAGTCTAAAATACTGTAGATTAAGTTTCAAAGCTGTAAGAAGCTCATTTATTGCAATCTGGTGCTAAACATGGTTATCCAGTACATGTGTCGTGTGTGAGTACTGGATAAACTTGTTCTGTCACTTTAATTGTGGTGCACTATTTAGATTGCTCAGGATGTGTGAGGAAGTCTATCATCAGTTATAACTTTCCCCCCTTATATTATTACCTTAAGGATTCACTTGTTGAAATAGTCGTGCCCTTTTCTTCCATTTCCAGATGTGTTGTGTAGCTTTTACTAATGGTGCTGAGTTGTTGAGAGTGATGAAACATTGAAATTCATTGAAAGTCATTTTGTTACTGATACTTGAGGCCAGGGTCTCATGAAAAATATTTGGACTGACTATTCATAGGACATGGAAATATGGAAGAATTAATGTTGCTTTTCCAGCTGAATCAGATTGATAGCAAAGCTGAGGAAAGGGCATTAGGATTGCCTGTCTTGTCTCTCAAATCTTAACCTAGGATCGACTAATCTTAATAAATAATAAGTAATAACCATGGTTTTGAAACCCGGACTGGACCGGCCGGTTCAACTGGGAACCGGTCACGTGTCCGGTCCAACGCTTCCTAAAAACTGGCTCAAAACTGTTGAACCGGTCGAAAACTGGTAAAACCCGATGGGTTAACCTTTTTTACCTGTTTCGCTTAAAACTGTTTTTTTTTTTTTTTTAATTAAAACTTTCAAAACGATGTCGTTTTGGTTTTTTAAAAAAAAAGAAATATTACGACTTAAGACACTTTTATATGAAGTTTACTTTTTATTATTATCAATTTATACACATTATGTTATTTTTTGTTCAATATTACTAGGATATTATATTAAAATATTTTAAAAAATATTTTATTAAAATCGGTTCGACCCTGGTTGAACCATTGACTTCACCCTTGAACTAGTGCTTTCAGTGGTTCGATGACCGGTCCAGTTTTGAGAATATTGGTAATAACCTTCAACATGCATTTACTAAACCAAAGAATATATTCATAATTTATTTCTGTTATTTAAAGAAGTTGGACTGATTTGTTGCCTTTGCAGTTCATCTGTTTTTCTTCCTTTCCTCTTTTGTTTATCCTCCTTATATACTTGTGGTTTCTCTCTTCCAATATGTATGTGGATCATTGGGTGCTTTACTGGCATTGCGAATTGTGTTTTTAAGCCTCTCATGGAGAAATATTTATAATCTCTCTCGGTCTCCCCCCCCCCCTCTTGTGAAACATTACAATCTATACAGCTTCAGAAACATCTCAGTGATGAAGATCATCCGTATCATAAATTTAGTACAGGTCAGTGGTTGATTTATTTTTTTATAAACTCAAACAACTGAACTTTGAACTTTTTCACCATACTGCTTGTGTTTTTGTGTGATTTATTTAGTCAAAGAACTGATAGCGAGCTATGCCTTGCTTTTGTGTCCAAAATCTTTTAAAAAGTGATATTGATATTTTTTTTTCCTAATTATTATTTTAATAATGAAAACAATAGGTTGCTTCAAAATATGATGATAATGCCAAGAGCTAGATTTTATGTTTTTCCAAGTTATCTTTTTTCCTTGTCCGAAAATGAAGACATGTGGAATTTTTTTTTGTCAAACCAAAATATTAGGGAGTATTTTCAGACTGATGCTTTGTAATGCTTATCATCACGTGCTTTCTTCCTTGTCCAAGTTCATTAGTTTTAAGAATCTGTTTTTCTTTGTAATTCTATCTGTTTAAATGCATTATTGTGTATTCAAAATTCAAATTCAAATAAAATTTGTCTACTGGGGATAAACTCAATGGAGTATTTTGCTACAAACTTCTTTGAAGTACACGGGGACTGCCATGGCTATATTTTGGATATTCAGACAGCAGTATATGATTTTAGATTTTCTTGGATCTTTGTCTTTTCTTTTATCATATTGATACCTTCTGACTTCTGAGCCAGCTGGAGTATATTTCCTTATAATTTTCCTAGAGTTGATTTACAAAGATATTGAAGTTCCAAATATCAGTTTGTGTTTTTATTTTTTAAATAAGCACAAATTTCAAGTTTATGTGCATGAGTATTATGTCCTTTTTATGATTCTGCATATAACTTCCTCTGGTGATCAGTGCTTAAAACTATGCTTAACTTCATTATAATTTGTTCTAAAAGAAATATTTTTGTCCAAATGAAACTGAAATATTTGCAATAGTTATCATGGTTGCAATCTTCTTCTCATCACAATCATTACTGCATCTAAAATAGTTGTTTTGTTAGGGAACTGGGACACTTTGGAAGTTAGACCAAAAGCAAAAGGATTAGACACAAGGAACGAGCTTCTCAAATTCTATGAAGAAAACTATTCTGCTAATCTGATGCATCTCGTTATATACACGAATGGTAACAAATGTCTTGTTTACAATATATGGGTTGTATTATTTATTTATCTTTTTTGAATGGCTACAATCCTATTATTTGTGCATGGATATTTTCAGAAAGCCTTGATAAAATTCAAAACCTTGTAGAAGAAAAGTTCCAGGATATTAGAAACATCAACAAAAGTTGTTTCCGTGCTCGTGTTCAGCCATGCAAATCAGAGCATTTGCAGGTGCACATTTTCTATTCGTCTTAATGGTAAAACCTAACTAATTTCTTCACGTTGATTCTAATCTATTCCTTATTTTGGCTTTCTGTTTTAGATTCTTGTCAAGACTGTCCCAATAAAGCAAGGTCATAAATTGAGAATAATATGGCCAGTAACCCCTGAAATTCATCATTACACTGAAGGGCCATGCAGGTATCTTGGTCATCTCATTGGTCATGAAGGAGAAGGGTCTTTATATTACATCTTGAAAAAATTGGGTGGGTACTCTCCATCTTTTGCATATTTCATCATTAATTTTGTGGGTATTGTCTACCTCATTTGAAATCTGATCCGTCTATTTTACATGAGATCTTGCCGGGGTTTTAAATAGCACGGTAGTGCGGCTCCTGCCCCCTACAAGGGCAGCCATAGTGTAGTGGCTGTAGTGGACCAAATAGTGGGCTGAGTCGCAGCCATAGTTGGCAATATACCGGTGCTATGTGTTGATTCCCTAAAATCCCTCTGCACAGAGACATTAGGCTTTTTTGGAGGGCTACTTTTGGGATTTTAATTTCCAAAAATTAAAACTGTAAATAATGGTGAAAATGATACAAAAGTCTTGGATTAAGAAGATGATGATGATTGATGATTGCTATCTAGGAAATTTGTATTGGATCTTTGTTGGTATTATGAATTATCTCATTTTACCCCCTAGAAAAAATTCCATTTGCAGGATGGGCTACAGGCTTGTATGCTGGAGAATCAGATTGGAGTTTGGACTTTTCTTTCTTTGAAGTTTTAATTGATCTTACTGATGCTGGTCATGGTTAGTCTTCCCTCTCCCTCCTTCCTCTATCTTTTTCTCATTTGTTGTACATATTTCTCCCCTTTCAAAAAGTTTTACCATGTTAATTTCTAAGCATGCGCTATTCATGGCAGAAATTATGTGATTGTTAAATTTACTACCACCATTACAATTTCTTTTACTAAATTCAAGGTTTGTTATGTATTGTTTTGTTTATTGATTGATTTTGTAAACTCATCTGTACTTTTTGCTTGGATTTCTAGAGCACATACAAGATATCATTGGGTTGTTGTTCAAATACATTGAGCTTCTACAACAGTCCGGTGTTTGCAAATGGATTTTTGAAGAGGTATGGATCTAGTTTAAAATTTTGAACAAACAACTTTTAACTTCAAAACTTTTAAGAGAAAGAATGAAAAATATCCAAACAACTTTAGCTTAAATTTTGATGGTCCTTTTTTTAACTTAGCCTAAAAGTAACTAGTAAGTTAAAAAAAAAACTAGGGCAAGTGCACTCTTACCATTGCAATCTTCGTTGATGATAGCAAATTTCATCTCACCAGTGGTAGAAGGCCTACAGTTTGCCATAGGCAAATGGTTGAACTACATTAACTTTGGTGTTAATTGCTCTCTGTTTTTCTGTTTCCACACCTGGTTTAAACAGCTTCTAATGGAATTTTCTATGTTCATGAAGCTTTCAGCGGTTTGTGAGACCAAGTTTCATTATCAGGACAAAATTCGTCCTAGTGATTATGTTGTTACTATTGCATCCAATATGCAGGTACTCCATATTTTTTTGCATAAATTACTAAATAACTTTGCAGGGCAGTTTCTTGATGGAAAGCATATTATTAATTGCTCTTTGTTATTTTACAGTTTTATCCTGTAAAAGATTGGTTGACAGCATCGTCCTTGCCTTCCAAATTTAGCCCAAGTGTTATCCAAATGGTACTAGATCAGCTTTCTCCAGACAATGTCCGGTAAGTGTACTAAAATGAAAGCTGTAAATTTATGTATATGAAGCATGTGAAGGACCAACTCTCCTGAAAGCTTAAGCTGTTATTTCACTCAACATAGAAAAAACTATTATGGTGTTTGAGATTTTGTATCAGTGAGGCTGTGACTTTGTTATGTTAAATTTAAGCTATCTCATTCTCGAGCAGAATCTTTTGGGAGTCTAAAAAATTTGAAGGGCTTACTGATAAGGTGGAGCCATGGTATGGAACTGCATATTCCCTTGAAAAAATCACTGGCTCTGCAATTCAGGTCTGTGCTTTTATGAACAGTTACACTTGATTTTTGTACTGGATTACTTATTTGAATAATTTTTCTGTTTGCCCTATAGGGTGTCTATTGTCAGTTATATGCTACAATTTTCATGAAATGATGGAACTTGATAGTCCTTTAATGCTTGTATTTGCAGGGTTGGGTGCTTTCTGCTCCAGATGAAAATATGCATCTTCCAGCTCCTAACAAATTCATTCCAACTGACTTGTCACTTAAAGTTGTGCAAGAAAAAGTATGACATTTTTCAATTATATATATCTATGGTTTTCACCATGGTTCTCTTGATGATATGATTAATACTTTGAAACAGGTACAGTTTCCAGTTTTGTTAAGCAGGTCAACTTATTCAGCCTTATGGTATAAGCCAGATACATTGTTTTCTACACCCAAGGCTTATGTAAAGATTGATTTCAATTGCCCATATTCTGGAAACTCTCCTGAGGCTAAAGTTTTGACGCATATTTTCACGGAGTTATTGATGGATTACTTGAATGAATATGGTAGGTTGCTAGCTTTCTGTGGACTTTACTATTAGAAAGTTATTTGTGCATTATTGTGTAAACTTGGTTGCTAAATACAAGTTGAATGAGTTCTTACTGAATTTCTTTTGATCAGCTTATTATGCTCAGGTTGCTGGTTTATATTACAGCATAAATCACACATATGGTGGCTTCGAGGTATTCTTTCAATATATTTTAGTTTGTAACATTGCAATTTCTGTATTAGATCATTAAACAAATGTTAGAAATATACTGATGAGTTTAGTTCTTCAACTTTATGACTATGATTTGATTAAGACAGAAGACATCATGTAAAGGCTCACAATTGGGATCCTGATAGTCATAAATTTGATATTTGAAAGCATAATAGCATGGTTAAAATGATTATTATATCAATGGGGGATAACATTCACATATAATTTGGAAGAACTCAGTTTTATTTATCTATCAACTCTTTTTGTATCTTAATTAAGCCTTCAAGTATATGCTATTTCTTTGGCTGCTTTGTACGACGTAATTTGTATGGGAGTATGGATGAAAATAGTAACATAGGAACTCTTCCCCTGCCCGCCTTTGAATAAATGTGTTCATTCTCATTAAAATGCCATTTTTTTTCCAGGTGACTCTCCGTGGTTACAATCACAAGTTAAGGATTCTACTTGAAACTATAGTTGAAAAGATTACGACATTTGAAGTGAAAACTGACAGGTTTTCAGTTATCAAGGTACTGCATCTGACTCTTCTCACACGACATTTGTTTCACCCATTGTTATTTGAAGATTGAATCGATTTTTTATAGTGTACCATGGGACAAGGGTGATTCTTTGTTGGATTCTTCTCTTTTGTACTCTGTCTGTTTCCATCTAACATTGGCAATTACTTTCATCCTTTAAACTTTTTAAATCCGTTGCCAATTTCATTTGTCTAAGGTGTGCCTCTGAGTGCCTCATGCTGATACCTCTCTTATTTTCACTGGATTGTTTTGTGCTGCAAGCTTCTAGCTTCTAGTGGGCCCCTCAGAATGTTTTGCTTTAGGAAAGTTTATGGCACTTTTAGTGAAAATTGTTACCAAATTAGAAATGATCATTAAATAATTTGAAACCACTCAATTTGTTTTCTGATTAAATAAAATAACCTTTTATAGTTGGGACTCGATACTTTAGTTTAAAAATTAAACTATTCTACTGAAATATATTAATAATGTTTTTCTGAAAGAATAATTTTCTGGTTCTTAAGAAGAATAATTTTTCTCTATTTTAAAACTAATAAATGATTTATTTTGTATATTTGAACATTTCTTTTTTTATTTTAACACACCACAAACAACCCACTCGGTGGGGTAAGCTACATGGGATCAAAATATGCTACTGTAATCTAGAAAAAACTGGAGTGTTCAAAGAGGTCATTTAGATCCTAGCTTTCTTAATAGTTTCTTGGCCTTCCTCTACCCTATTGGGCTATCCTGTTGCTGGGTAACTCATTATTCTAGCTACTGTTTGTCCTTTTCTCACATGCTCAAACCATCTTAAGCACAATTCTATCACCTTTCCAACATAGGTGTTACTCCCACTTTCACTTTGTTCATTCTGGAACTTATCTATTCTTGCACATCTATTCATTTATTGCAACATTCTCATTTTTTTGCTACATGTGGCTTGTGCTTCTGTTGGCACTGTGCTTGCTCAACTATAAAGTACCATAAAACATTGTTGGTTAGTTGGTCTTATGGTTGTGTTAAAATTTTCCTTTAAGCATGACTGACACCTTCTGGTAAAATATGATTTTAAGTCTAACACAAGATTTATGGATATTTTTTTTTGTTTTGTAGAATTTATTAAAAGATACATTGAGAGTAGATATATGCAGACAATTTTTGTAATTCAAATATCATTTTATTTTGGGTAGATTTGTTTGTAATTTCTAATTGGGTCCTTGTCATTAAAATTCTTTTTCTGAAATTTTAAAGATTGGTTGATATCAAGAACCTGATTAGAATTTCTTGAACTAGGACTCACTTTGGAATTTTAGTTTTAAAATTATGTGTTTGAATCCAACATACTGTTAGAGCATTGTTATGAAGTTTCTAACAGTAATGACTGAATCATAGACTTAGCTACAATGTTTTAAAATCTAAAATTCTATTTAAACATTTGAAAAGTTATAAGAATCTATGGACTAGAAGGTACTAACTACTATAGATTAAAATTAAATTAATCTAAAATTAAATATCAAATATAGAAAACAAAATAAAAAATATAATTCATACAATTTATACAATTTATACAAGCCTATAAGTCAGTGAAATTCATGGAGCCATATCCCAGTTTATATCTTAATAAGAAAAATATGCTAACAAATGAGTTTGCACTCATGTTCAGTATTTGATTTATAATTTATCCATGCAACATTATTAAAATAAAAGTTGTCTTGATTTTTAATTTATTTAGGCAAATTTATTTATTTATCTTTTCATATACCATCTTATGATTCTTATCAGGAAATGGTAACCAAAAAATACCAGAATTTCAAGTACCAACAACCTTATCAGCAGGCTATGTACTATTGCTCTTTGATCTTACAAGATCGAACCTGGCCTTGGATAGAACAGCTAGACGTACTTCCTGCTCTTCAAGTTGAAGATCTTACTAAATTTGTACCAGCAATGCTCTCCAGGACCTTTTTAGAGTTTTATATAGCAGGTTCTTAGGCCTTTCTCTCTCTTTATGGTTGGCAAGTTACATTTATTTCAATTGAAGTGAAATTTTCTGGACAGGGAACATTGAAAGCCACGAAGCACAGTCAATGGTTAAGCACATAGAAGATGTTCTCTTTAATTGTTCAAAACCTCTGTGCAAGCCTTTATTCTCATCTCAACATTTGGCAAATCGGGTTGTTAAACTTGAAAGTGGCATGAATTTCTTCTATCCTTCAGAATGTCTTAATCCTGAAGATGAGAATTCTGCTCTTGTGCACTATATACAGGTAAATTTGTTTGTAATAGTTGTTTGTTGATAATTTGTATTAAGATATGTGTGGCTCCCCAGACTGGTATGCATCAATCCATCAAAATATCATTTTGGACTGGAAAAGCTAATTGCTACATTATCCCTGTTTTACATAATTTATTTTGGCTGTGAAATGAGTTTCAAATCAGTGCCAACCAACAAACTGAGTAACTTTGATGAAACCTAGGCTTTAAACAGCTATGCTGTTTCTAAAACAGTATATTGTTCTAATTAGTTTCTTTAGTTTAGTGCTGAAAATGGACTCTTGAGGGGAACCATAACCTTAATATTAGTTATTCATGTTAATTACTGGACAACGAAGTGCTACCGTTGCACCCAATGCCATTATCCAGTATCATACAACCCTGAAATTTTGTCATTCTTGGTTTTCTTTCTTTGCCACGTTTCTTTTTACATATTTAGGTCATTTTGGCATTTCCAATGTAAAATAATCCTTCCTTCTGACTAGTTGAAGTGTTGAATTTCTTGAAATTTTAATTTTAAAAAGACCATGCTCTGAATGGAAGTTCTGTTAGATGAATTTTCATTTTTCATTATTTTGTAGGCCACAATAGTTCCAAGTTTTTCTGTCTATATATTCAGATTTGTATTTTTCTCCCAACTTTTGGCCTTGCTATTTGATCATATTTTTTCCTTCATATTTATGAGGCCACTGTTGCTTACATATCCCTCCTATTAAATCTGTAGGTTGGTCGAGATGACTTTAAGCTGAATGTTAAACTTCAGCTTTTTGCCCTTGTTGCGAAGCAACCAACTTTTCATCAGCTGCGATCAGTTGAGCAGCTGGGGTACATTACTGTGCTCATGCAGACGTATGTTGAATTGTAGCATCATTTATGTAATCAGCTTGAAAGACTTGGATTTGTTTTTAACTGCAATTTTAAACATGTGTAGGAATGATTGTGGTATACGTGGACTACAGTTTATTGTCCAATCCACGGTAAAGGTATTACTATTTTCCTATTTGAAAGTTGGAACTAATCTAAAATAAATTTTAATTTATGACGTATGCTTAATCCCAGCACTTTACTTGTTTATCCAGTCTCCTGGAAACATTGAGCAAAGGGTCGAGGCATTTCTCCAAATGTTTGAGACCAAACTCCTCGAGATGACAGTTGATGAATTCAAGGTTTGATAGTTCTATTCATATTTTATTTAGTTTTCTGAAATTGTTTTTCCCTAATCATGATTCAATAAAGAATGCTTCTTCCCCATATTTTCGGTAGATATGCCTGACTTCTTCTGTGAGTTTTGAATTAAATTCTCACTGGAAGAAGTACAAACATAGATTCAATATAAATAATAAAGGATATCTACATGTTCACTTGATGGAAATGTGCACAAGTATGTACATATAGGACACTATGTGCATCGTCATTTATAAGCAGTAAGCAAGGACCATGATATTTACACATCATTTGTAGCATGTTTGGGAATGACTAAATTTCGGTAAATATTCACAAAGCTGCAAGAATTTTTTTTTTCTTCCCAAAATAAGCAAAACCAAAGACATTTGTGACTATTACAATCAATTATCAACGTACAGTGGACTTGTGAGGACTGCATGTGGCCAATCCATATGCAGGACAATGGAGTAAACCCAAACTGGTTAAAGAATCATTATTGTATAAGGGGAAGTCATCAAGTCAATGCATTAAATTATGATATTCCAAGGAGCCATTTATTATTATAATGAAACTAAACTTGAATTTGTTGCAAATTTGAAGCTGAAACGATATATATATCAAAGTTTCAGTGGAACAGAAACATTAACTCATAACTGGCAGAAATTTATGCTTGCTGGATATATTGCTATTTCATTATGATCAATTTTGGAGAGTTAGAAACTTAGAATCTAAATATTTGATTCAGTCATCAATTTTATATATATCAACTTGGCTATAGGATATAGCTGGGATTGGACTTGTATTGTTACTTAAAAACCAATCTTGAGCCTTTACGTAACAGTTTATGATATGTAAATATAAAAAGAAAAAGGATGCCAGTTAGTTTTAGTCAGCTACTATTATTTTGTAGTTGTTAGGTACCTGTCTATAAATAAGGCCGGTTTGTTGTATTTTAAACAGACTGAACGATAATCAGAGTGCAGCGCACATTTCATTAACTTCTCTGTTTCTCTTCTCTTTCCTTCTATCCTCTCTATTCTGTTTCTTCCCTCTTTCCCTCTTTCTTTCTCTGTCTTTCTGTTTCCGTCTCTTACCCACCTAAATTCTATAACATTTTATGCTTAACAAATCATTATAATCTGTGTTGGTAATTGTGTTTGAAATACTTTATTCACATGACTTCTGAACTGCTTGCTTGCAGAGTAATGTAAATGCTTTGATAGATGTGAAGCTAGAGAAACATAAAAATTTGAGTGAAGAGTCATCATTCTTCTGGCGAGAGATTAATGATGGTACTTTGAGGTTTGATAGGAAAGACTATGAGGTATGTGCTTCTTTCTGTTCGTTACACGGGAGAAATTAGGACTTAAAGTTGGATGAGTTTGACTTGAAAATTGAAATTAGTGCAGAAACACAGGATGCATGAACTAATGTTGGGTTCGGTACTACATTTGAATTGCATTAGTGATTCTATTTATGGCTTTGGAACAGGTTGAAGCATTAAGGCAGCTCACTCTTCAAGAATTGATAGATTTCTTCAATGAATATGTCAAAGTTGGTGCACCTCGAAAGAAAACTTTAAGTGTACGAGTACATGGGAACCGCCATTCCTCTGAATACAAAGCAGAAGCCTCAGAACCACACTTGACTAAAATAGATAATATCTTTACTTTTAGAAGATCACAGTCTCTTTATGGTTCATTTAAAGGACTTTCTGGGCAGATGAAATTATAGCGAGTGCATCCTCCAGGTTTATAAACTTCCGCACCTTACAGAAATATTTTAAATGAAATATCACCTGTAATATTGGGCACTCTCTCATAATAGCTTGGACAAAGTGTTCCCCTTTTCAGTCCATGGACGTGCTAAGTGCTATTGATTTGGATTAGAAATGAGTGATAACTTACATGAGCAGAAATATATCAATCCCATTTCTGGTATGAGTGGCTTGTTAAATCATTTTGTAATATTATATAGTTGTAATACGGTTAAACACTTTCATTTGCTCTATACGCCACCAACTTGATACAAGTGAATAAACAGGTTAGGCAATATATATATATATATGTTAATACGAAAACTGGCTTATATTATTTCCAAAAGAACTTGATAAGCAATAAATTACCAAAGTGATGGGGACAGCATAAGAACGTGCTCCTCGAGCTAAGCTACTAGCAATAGAGTTCGCTTGTCGCCTTACATAACAAATGCTGAAATTTGGTAAAAAAATTAAACATCCTACAAAATTAAATATTTATGAATTATGGCCATATCAAATATTTTGAGCTCAAGATGGGCAATTATGTCCTTTTCTCGACTGATTGATCTTGGATTTAAATTTCATTCGAAATTGCCGTTCTTTTATTTTGCTTACCTTTCGTAGCGGACCATTTGTGTTACCTCACAAAAAGTATGTTCGAAATTTCGACATTCAATTGTAACAGAATGAAATCTGCTCAAGAAAAACTTGTATTATTTCACGTGAACCATTGTGCCTACTTTAACGTGGGTTTCGTCAAATTTTCTTACTTCCATTTTGTGAAAAATGAGAGTACATACGTGTTACATTTGTTTTGGTAGAAGCAACTAGAAAAGAGAATTTTTTATACTCTTACTGAGTTTAATTTGTGTCCATTTATTAGTGTAAAGTATTTATATCGAAATCTAATAATAATTTAATGGTTAATTAAGTATTTAGTCCCTCAAGTTTTAAATTTTTTACTTTTTAGTCTCAAATTCTTTTTGATAACTTTTAGTCCTCCATTAATTTTTTGTCATCAGTTTTAGTCCTTGTAAATATTTTTGTCCATTTTTAATCTTTTATTTATTTTTATTGTTCAAAATTAGTCTCAAATATAAAATAAAATGAGACTAAAAATGAACAAAATAGGAACTAATTGTGAGTAATAAAAATAAACAAGGGATTAAAAATGTGTAAAAATTTAGAGGAACTAATAATGTTGATGAAAAATTAATGAAGGTCTAAAAATAGTCTCAAATATAAAATAAAATGAGACTAAAAATGAACAAAATAGGAACTAATTTTGAGTAATAAAAATAAACAAGGGATTAAAAATGTGTAAAAAATTTAGAGGGACTAATAATGTTGATGAAAAATTAATGAAGGTCTAAAAATTGTTGAAAATTTTGAAAGATTAAAATTAAAATATTTAAATTTTGAGAGACTAAAAACTTAATTAGTCCATAATTTAATCATTTTATTGTTGTGTTTTATGGTTTCATGTTTTAAGATATCTTTATTTAACAGAATCGAATGCTGATCTGCACTGTATAAGCCGCCGAAAAGCTTAAAATAAGTTAGTCGATGGAGTTTATTCTTAGATCCTTTTTCTACATTTCTTTACTATAAATAAGATCTTTATTTTATTTTTTTGAAAGCTAATGTTAAAAAGTGTTTGACCTAGCGTCTCCATAAAAGGAGGAGAAAAGCTAAAAACAAGTTAGGCCAAACACTTAGTGCGTGTTTCATTTAGCTTATTGTGGAGAAATGACAATTTATTTTTGTTAGATCTAAGACAGTTTTTGAAAACAAAGTGATTATTTATTTCTCTTCTCACCGCTCTCCAATAGAAACGCCTTTGATTCGAGCATTCACAGGGCAGATCATACTCCAGATTGCAGCTGATGTTTTGCAGGTCTGTCACTTGAAAGTGAGACTATGCATGCCTAGTTTATGACAGTCAACAACATTACATTACATTACATGGGTTCCCATAAAATGAGCCAAGCTAGTGAGCCACACAAGAAGCATACTTGACTCGAGATGCAGAAATTTCCATGGTGAAACAACATAAAATGCACAACATCTTACAACTTGCAACAAACAGAACTAGAATATAATAGAGGTAACAACTCCAGGTGATCGAACACCGAGTACTTGAAGGAATGGAGGGAAGTGAGCTGTGTTGTACCCCTGTGAACACAAACCTCAAGCATGCAAATTCATCCTGTGACAGAACATAATGTTTTGTGGGGTTATGCATTTCGTTCTCGGATGTTGATCAACTTCCCAAATCCTTTGGACAATGTTTGGCAATCCATGCATTTGCTCACTGACAAAACATGCAAATTTGGGTCTAAAAAAATTGAGATCATAGGTAGAGGTATTTATAATTTTATACACGCACAAACAGAAGTTTTTTTTTAATCTTAGATTAACATTGTATACATCAAGGATAAACTGACAGCTAACTGAGCTTAACGGTTAACAGAGAAATAACCAACTCATTGAAAACTATCTACTACAGGTAAAGAAGAAGCCTAGAAAGTTGGTTGAAGCACCTTGACAATGACCTTTGTCACAGTATTTGCATTATCTGATCTGTGTTGCTTCATGGTGCTGTCAGGTAAAATATGACTTGCCATGTAAAGAATCCCATGCAGGACAACCATCTATGCTCAAATCATCTAGGGTAGTGAGGCAACGAATGTGACTTTGACGAAAGAGCAGTGAAGGACATTCTGCAACATGGAGCCTCTTAAGATGAGTCATTCTAGGTAAACACTTGGGAAGATACTGAAGTATAGGCAAATTATAAATCATCAAGGTCTGTAAAGTATCCGCAGCTCCTTCGATCCATTCAGGAAGTACTTGTAGCCCCGGAAAATTCTCTACATGCAGAAATTTCATCCTCAATCTTTTGTTTGGGCTTTCATCATCCAAAAACAAATTTATCATCCTACAGTCTGCAACAAACAGAGCGTCCAGTTTAGGGAGAATATGAAGAGGTAAGGACTTTAGGCGCCCACATGATCTAACAACCAATATTTGAAGGGAGCTGAGTTGAGTGAGTTGTGCCTTTTCCAACAAAAAATTCAAATTGTCACAATATTCAAAACTCAAGGTTTGAAGATTGCTCAAGTTTCCAAATTCATCCTCTGACAGAGAAGATTGCTTTGTGGTTATTTTCAGCTCTCGAAGGTTCATCAACATCCCAATTCCTTTAGGCAATGTTTCAAGCTCCATGCATCCGCTGACTGAAAAAACTTGCAAATTCTGGAGTTTGCAAATAGAATTAGAAAGTCTTTTGATTTGGCGGTTATTGGAAAGATCGAGAACTCGCAAATGCCCCAATTTAGCAATTGAATTAGGAAGAGTCTCAAAAGAAGAATCACTTAAATCTAAGACCCGTAAGTATCTGTATCTTGATACCCATGTCTTCAAAAGAATTTCACTGGCAAGACCCACTCCTTCAATGGGAAAAACAATTGTTCTCAGACTTCTGGATTTGGGGAACACGGCATGGTCAAGTAAACCATTTTCAACAATTGATATGTGCCTTACTTGCTCAGGTATATTCTGTGTACGAGCATCTACCATCAGATACTCCTCTTTCGCAACATACAGGGCAAGATCATGCACCAAATCGTGTACGTTGAAAAAATAGAAGAGGCCAAAATCTGTGATATCCTGAAGAAATGATCTTGAATGCAACTCTTCTATATATTGTCTTGCAATATTCTCTACCTTTTGACTTCCATTCGGGGATTGTAGTAGTCCAAGTGAAGCCCAAAGATTAGTAATTTCAGTATTTATAAAGCGAAAATCTTTGGGAAAAAGGGAAAAATAAGCAAAACAGTGCCTCAAATGGGATGGCATTTGATCATAGCTCAACTTAAGTGCTGGTAAAATGTCATTTCTCTTTTGTTTTAAATTCCATATCTCATGGTCTCTCACAAATTCCCACTTATCTAAATCAGAAGTTGAAAACAGAGAACTTCCCAAGCTTCTCACTGCCAAAGGAACCCCTTTGCATTTTTTCACAATTTCCTTTCCGATCTCCATTAGATTCGGATATTCCTTCTCTTGACCTTCCTTAAACGCCCATCTCACAAACAGCGATATACAATTCTCTGGAGAAAGGCCCTCCAAAACATAAGAGGGAATAGTGCCCATCATTGAAGCAATTGAGTTACTTCGTGTTGTCACTATGATTTTGCTTCCCACTGCACCAACTTTTATTAAATTTTTCAACTCAATCCATTTTGCATAATCATCATTCCATATATCATCCAAGACTAGTAAAAATTTCTGACCAGAAAGCTTGTGTCTAAGACGAGTTTGAAGCTGCTCAATATCTAAGCTGTTGATGTTTTCTTGGTGAGCAAGAGCAATAGTTGGAGATGAAGCTGAAGCAGAATTGATGATTTTAATAATAATCTGCCTAATGTCAAATTCATCAGAGATACACACCCACATCTTCAATTGAAAGTTCATCCATCCTCTTATCATTGAACACCAACTTTGCAAGTGTGGTCTTCCCCAACCCTCCAATACCCACTATGGGAATAACACACAGACTTCTATCACCATACCCATCACCATCAGGGTGGGGTTGCATCAAGAGCTTGATAATTTCTTCCCTATCACTCTCCCTTCCAATCACATCTGAAGCATCAACATGGGAATAAGTCATTTCTCTCCTTTGCACAAGCCTGAGGTCAACCTCAATATTCTCAAGACCAAACATATTCCCATCAGCTGCTATCTTATCTAATCTTTCCCTAACATCTTTAATTTGATGAGCCATCCTAAGACGGAAAACAAGCGAATTAGATGAAGAAAAGAAGTGGTCTACCTTCATCCTGATGCTGCCTGAAGCTTTAACAACTTGCTTTTGCGAGCTTTGGCACTCAAAGTCATCCAATACATCTTCAGCATCGAAGCATACATTTTGAATCTGCCTGAGCCATTCGCGCAACCCATGCTTGTGCTCCTTCTTCTCCTCAGCATCCAACAGCACCCCTTTCACAATTGACAATGTGTCTTTGATCCCCTTCAGATCCTCGTACACACCGTAGGCTCGAGAAGCCTCTTCATAAGCATAAGAAGCAAGCCTCCCCAGCAGTGAATCAGCAATATCAAAGACAAATGATTCGGCCATGTTCTTCAGGAAAGTACTGAAACGGAGATGGGATAGAAGTTTGATGTTTGTGGTGGTGATTGTGCCTCTTTGTCCATACTAGTTCATTTAATCATTTGACAAGTCAATCAGTTGACGCCAAGTCTCTCAGTCAATTGTTTTAAAGTTCTTTAAACCCTGGTTGGTCTACAAAACTTACATACTATACTACGGGAAATATTTGAGTGAACCAATGGTTCTTGAAGTATCGAATCATGTGATGTAAAAACATATTCACCAAAAAAAAATATTGATCTAAAAAACATATTTAGACATTGTATCTGCGTTACGTGACACTCATCCGTTCATACATGCAATTTGAATCCTCTAATCCACGTGTTCCTAGACTGTTTCATTATGTTACACTACGCTGATAAATTCTAGTGGGTACTAATTAAGATGATCATAGATCGTAGTGCACCTAAAACCGATCATAATCAGACTTTCGGGGTCCGCGCATCATTGATTACTTCCAACAAAATTGTCTTCTTTAAAGAAACCTGGTAGATCCCATTAGCAAAATCTTATAATAATATTATCATTAGCTTATGCAATTTCAGTTCCTAATTAATTATTTTTTTCATTGAATCCCCTGTAAACAAATTTTTTGTTTTTGGTACTTGTTTTATTTATTATTTATTTTGTTTTAGTCCTAATATATATATATATATATTCATTTTTGTCCTTAAAATATGTAGATCATTTGTTATAAATTCCTATCAAATATTTTTCAAAGGGACTAAAATAAAATGAACAAAATATTATAAGGATTAAAATGAAAAAATAAATATATTAGAAGGATTAAAACAAAACAATAATGACCATGAACAAAAATTTTGTTTTATAGAAGACTCAATGGAAAGAAAGTATTTATTAAGGACCCAAAACAAAATTCATTAATTGATTAGAGACCTAATAATATATACTTAAGTCTAGACTATTATATACTTAAGCAAAGTAAATTATGGCGGTTTTAAACTGTCAGAAAATAAATGTCTTAAATGAATAACACATCATCACTTAATGCCTACATTTAACAATCACCAAACAGAAAAATAGTTTAGGAATCAATAGTGGTCAAAGTTTTATTTAGTTGAGAAATTAAAAATAAAAAATTGAATAGTTGTTGGCTAAAAACATATTTTGTCGTATATTTTAATTCATGCTCTATCTTGTTGCTTTTAAGGCGTTGGTTGTCCTTGGAATTTAGTCCCATTTTAGCTTGATATATATAGGCATGTAGTCGTATTGGCCTACTAGGTAAGAAAAACTAGTTAGATCACTTTGAGGGGTTGGCATAGGGAAGAAATTATATATTATAAATAGAACTTGTGTATATAGTTTGGAACTATGCACTCACTTAGAGGAAGTTGAAGAAGTGGAAAATGAGTAAATGCTTCTAAGAGTGTTATGCAATAGATAATCAAGGAAGGGTAGTATACTTTTCATTGTCCAAAAGAGTGGAGAGAGAAAATGTTGGTTAAAAAGGGGCAAAATGCAAACAATGTTGTCAATGGTACCCACTTGCATTGAAATTTGCACTTGGAGACCCCAAGAGTGTGTTAGCTGATGGCGTGGAATCCCACGCTGGGGGCGTGGCTGTCAAGAGAAAACAATGTTTCTCAGCTTTCAGAATTGCACAAACAGCAGCTTTCCACGCTGATGGCGTGGAATCCCATGCTGGGGGCGTGGCTGTCCAGAGAAAATGGCTGAAGGTAGCATCTTTCCACGCTGGGGGCGTGGGATCCCACGCTGGAGGCGTGGCAGACCAGAGGAAATTGCCATTGGAAGCTACTTCCCACGCTGGAGGCGTGGGTATCCACGCTGGCGGCGTGGCAGTCCCGTGCTTCCAAAATTTGCTTGAAGTGTGTGGTTTCCTGCTGTAAATATATTCAAAATAGCACAACACATGATAGGAATGGATTCATCAACATTTATCATAACTTATGCAATTCTAAGCTATTTGTCAATGATTTTTAGCTTCTAGAGGTTTGGAAAGGACCATATGCTGGGCGCATATCAGTGCCTAATTGAGAGTTTGTGTAATTGTGATTTTAGAGTTGGACTTGGACATTTTTCTTTTCTACTTGGTCACCGGTGAGGAACATTTATAACTAAAGTATCCTTAAAAAGCATTGGTGAGAGTTTGGTTTCATATTTCCATTTGCATGAAAAGGCTTCTTCCTCTTCCACTTTCTCTCTCTCCATCCTTTCCTAGTATGAATATAAAGTCTTAATATGGAATCATTTTTAGCTTGTTTTCCTCTTGAAGTGTGGCATGAATACAAGAAATAAAATAAATAACAATGTTTTTACCATGCTCAGTGAGAAAAACATGCAAGATAATATAGAAATAATCTTTGACATCATTCAAAATGTAGCAATGATGATAATTTACTTAGACCTTTGTAGAAAAAGTCCTTACCACAATTTAGCTAAAATTTAATATTTATGCCTTCTGCGATTTTATTTTTCAAAATCCAAACATAGATTTTGTAGTTTCAGTACATTTTCTAGTAATTTAAAAAATTTGTTAAAATAATTATTTAAATATTCTTAAAATATTTGAATATTTTATTTTAAAAATGTTGGAAATTACCTACATATGATTTTATTTTGCAAGAAAATATGTAGGTAATTTCCTGCGGAAATACAAATTGACTGGAAACTTTTCTGAGGATTTTCTTGTGATTTCAATTCCATAGGAAATTTCCTGCAAAATGAAATCCGCATAAAAAAAAATTACTTGTGGATTTTGTTGTGGCTTATTTTGTAGGAAATTAAGTTTCCTGCAAATTTTTTTCCTGCAAATTTTAAATTGACAAAAAACTATTATCTAGAATGGTTTTACCTATGAATTTAATTCGATAGAAAAATTCATAGGAAACGTGTTTCCGGTGTTTTTCTGAAAATTCCGCATCTATTAAGCAATATTCTAGTACGTAGTGTGCTCTTTGTCAAGTTGTGGCACTCAAATACTTCCAATACATCTTCATCATCTAAACATACATTTTGAATCTGCCTCAGCCATTTGTACAATCTGTGCTTTTGCTCCTTTTTCCCCTCAGCATCCAAAAGCACACCTTTCACAATGGACAATGTGTCTTTGATCCCTTTAAGATCTTCATTCACATCATAGCTAGGCTTGAGAAGCTTCATCAGAAACATAAGAAGCAAGCTTCCCCAGCAGTGATTCAGCAATATCAAAGACAAAATATTCGGCCATTTTCTTTTGGAAAGTGGAGAAACGGAGGTTGGATAGAACTTTGCGGTTGTGGTTATGGTTCCTCCATCACTACATGTCCATACTAGCTCATTAAATCTTATGGCAAGCCAAACAATTTGTGTGAAATCTCAGTCAATTTTTACTTATTTAATATTATTTTATCCTCTGGTCAGCCTATATAAGACTTGCATACGGCTGGAAATTCTTGAATGAACGAATGGTTCATGAATTACGTGATCTAGAAACATTTTACCATTTCAGACTTGGTACGCGAGTAACAGCCTTTCAAAAAAAAAAAAAAAAAAAAGGACTTGGTACGTGACCCACCCATGCGTTTGTATGCAATCAGAGTCTTCTAATCCATGTGCACAGAGTGTATCACATTGTTTACATGGATAAATTCTAGTGTGCAGCAATTAAGATGACAATAGTGAACCTAAAACCAATCTTAATATGACACTGGGAACGGGCAGTAAATGGAAGATAATTTTTGGCATGGTTTTGTTGTATCTAAAATTTATGAATACTGTAAAAAAAAAGTGAAGTTGAATGAATTAACAATATCTTAAAGTGAAGATAAGGATTTGAAAGGTGTAAAAAATAGTTGTCACATTATTTGGTGGGTTAAGGTAGGGCCAATTGTAGGTCAGGTCAGTCTACAAGATTTCAAAGATGAATGCCAGTTCTATTACGGCTACGCCCAATTGCCACCGTCAATCACTCTGGACAACTCTTCCAGAGATATGAGACTGAGAGTTTAACCCCACACCCAACCCCAGGTATCTTCCTTCATTGGGGTTTTTTTGCTCAAAATTAGGGAATTTAACTGAATTACCTTTCTAGGTTTTTTCTTTTCATGACTCAATTTGGGAATTAACTGAATTCAATTTTAGATATTCTGGACGTTTCTTTTCACCTCAAAATCTGTTCTTATTGACGTTTAAATTTGCGATTGAATTCCATGTATTTTTTTACTGAAGCCCGAATTTTCCATTGAAAACAATAATCGTTTTAGTATGGATCAATAACCAGAAGAGTGAACATTGAAAAAAGCAGTTGTTGATTCACTCACAATGTGCTCTTGATGTTGTTTATATCAGACTTGCAATTACAACTCAAGTTTCTTTTTTTGGGTATAATTTAAATCTTTTCTTCGTAGTATGCAATTATGAGATTTGCACTTTAAGCATAGAGCTTATTGGTTAGAGAATGTCCTGGCTTGTGCTGTTCGAATCAGGTCCATAGTTTAGTTGAAGAGAGTCAAGAGTTAACTTGAAGAAGATAGACAAGCTCTGACAATTCAAACACGTTCCTTTTTGCTTGCTTTTAAGTGTTAATTTTCCTACAAAATCCATGGTTTTATGATTGCTTAGCCCAAATTAACACACAAAAAAGAACAATAATTGTGGGCAAAAATTGTGATTGGCTACTGGAGTGTTGCCAATTTCTGAGGAACAAACAGGACAAAGCAAAGAAGCAACTAGAATAAAATGTACAAGGAGGAGCTCAAACATGTGTTTTGGATTGCTTGAAAGAGCACAACATAATAGGGAAAGGAGGTGCCGGCATTCTGTACAAAGGCGCAATACCAAATAGAGATCAGGTTGCCATGAAAAGGTTACTTGCTTTGAGCAGAGGATCTTTCTTTATCATGGCTGTTAGCATAACAAAATGAGCACAAAGGAGATTTACAATTATGTAGACACATAGCAGAAAGACCAATTACGCAGAACCGAAGATATCGTGGGGTGAGATTTCAAACTCAAAGGAACATGATTTAGCCCAAACTAAAAAAAATAAGGATGAAAGGAAATAGACTTTGCTAAAAGTAGTAGATAGCTTACAGTAACGTCCAAAGCTAAAAATGGAGGGTTCTGTTAACTAGTGTTGTGCCCAGCTATCAAGAGAAATTAAATTAAATAAAGGCTTAAATAATTTTTTGTCTCTGAAAAATTGTTGAATTTTGCATTTGCTCATTATCAAATTTCTTGACTTTTGTGATTAAAAAAAATTATTTTGCATTTGGTCAATGTTGTTACATTGGCTCTGTTAACTTGGTATGTCAACATCCGATGAAAAACATATTAGCTATTGTGATAAAATAAAATTAGGGACCAAAAGGAATATTTCAGGGATCAAAAGAAAAATCCTAAAGTATTCAGTGACTACTTGATAGAGCCAACATAACAACAGGGACAAAGTATAAAACAATTTTTTTTTCAAGGACCAAAACCAAATAATTTTTTTATTTAGGACAAATGTAAAATCTAATAATTTTTCAGAGATTAAAAACATATTCAAGCCTAAAATAAATATTTTTCTCCAATTAACATTTGCAGTATTCAAGACCAAGGATAGAAAATGCATGTTCTAATAGAATGGCTTTACAAATAGTGAACCGTTAATTTCTATTGCTCCATACAAACTATTTTTTGAATGAGTTGAAATTTTTAGCCATATAATAATATTTCATACATGATACAGTTTTAAACTGTGGTCTCCTTGACTGCACCACATTTTAGTTTTCCTAATCACGCAACCTCAATCGCAGCCTAGACAGCATTTGAGAATGAAGTTTCCCTTTTGTTTCTCCAATGCAAACGCATTTGATGTGAGCGATGAAGGACCAATACACACCAGATTGTGGCTGACATTTTCGACGCAGTTCAGGACAACCATCTATGATCAAGACTTCAAGGGCAGTGAGGTGATGCATGTCACTTGGAAGATACAACAGTTGAGGACAGTTAACAATATGGAGTGTCTTAAGACGAGTCATTGTTGTCAGCCATTCAGGAAGCATCTTAAGACTATGACAATTTAAAATTGACAACGTTTGCAAAGTGTCAGCGGCACCTTGAATCCAATGAGGCAATGTCTGTTGCCTTGGAAAATGCTCCAGATACAGAAGTTTTATCCTCAATCTTTGGATTGGGCTTTCATTGTTCAACGACAGATTAAGCATCTCGCATTGTATTACAAACAGGACCTCTAGTTTAGGGAGAAAATGAAGAGGTAAGGACTCTAGCCTCCCACATGATTGAATGAGCAAAACTTCAAGGGAAGGGATTTGTACCCCTCTGAATAAAAACTTTAAATTGTCACAATATTCAAAACTCAAATGTTGAAGATTTCTCAAGCTTGCAAATTCATCCTCTGACAGAATAGATTGTTTTGTAGTTATATACAATTGTTCAAGGCTGATTAACATCCCTAATCCTTTAGGCAATGTTTCAAGCTCCATGCATCCCCTTAGTGATAAAAATTGCAAATTTTGGAGTTTGCATACAGAATGAGGGAGTCTTTTTATTTTGCAATTATTTGTAACATGGAGAGCTCGCAGATGCTCCAACTTAGATATTGAATCAGGTAGAGTCTCAAAGGTGGAATCACTTAAATCTAAAACCCGTAGGTATTTGCATCTTGATATCCATGTATCCAAAAGAGCTTCACTGTCAACACCCACTCCATCGACCGGAAACAATATAGTTCTCACTCTTCTGGACTTGGGAAACAATGCATGGCTAAATGAATCAATTTCAACAATCGATAAATGCCTTACTTGCTCAGGTATGTTGCGAGTACGGGAGTTTACCACAAGAAGCTCCCCTTTCGCAACATATAGCGCAAGATCATGTACCAAATCATGTACCTTGAAATAGTAAAAGTTGCCAAAATCCATAAAATCCTCAAGAAATGATCTAGAATGTAACTCATCTATATATTGTCTCGCAATATTCTCTATCTTTTGAATTCCAACTCGGGATCGAAGTAATCCAAGTGCTCGCCAAAGATGAGCAATATGACCACCAGTAAAGCAAAAATCTTTAGGATAAAGAGAAAAGAACACAAAACACTGCCTCAAATAAGATGGCATTTCATCATAGCTCAACTTTAGGGCAGGTAAAATGTCATCGTTCTTTTGGTTTAAGTTCCAGATCTCATGGTCTCTTACAAACTCCCACCTTTCTAAATCAAAATTTAAGAACAGGGAACTTCCTAAAGTTCGAACAGCTAGTGGAACCCCTCGGCATTTTTTCATAATCTCTTTTCCGATCTCCACTAGTTTTGGATATTTTCTTTCTTCACCTTCCTTAAATGCCCATTTGACAAACAGAGACAAACAATTCTCCACAGACAGACCTTCTAAAACATAAGAGGGTACAGTGCCCACCATTGAAGCAATTGAGTTACTCCGTGTTGTCACTAAAATTCTACTTCCCAAATTCCCAATGCACCACCTTTTATTAAATCATTTAATTCTATCCATTTTGCACGATCATCATTCCATATGTCATCCAAGACTAGTAAATACGTCTGACCAGAAAGCTTGTGTCTAAGTTGACTTTGTAGCTGCTCAATATCTAAGTTGTTAATACTTTCATGGTGAGCAAGAGCAACTGATGGAGCTGAGGCAGAAGCTGAAGCACAGTTGATGATTTTAATAATTATCTGCCTAATGTCAAATTCATCAGAGACACACACCCACATCTTTAATTGGAAAAGTTCATCCGTCCTCTTATCATTGAACACCAACTTTGCAAGTGTAGTCTTCCCCAAGCCTCCAATACCCACTATGGGAATAACACGCACACTTTTATCTCCATCACCATCCCCATGAGGGTGAGGGTGAGGTTGCATCAAAAGCTTGATAATTTCTTCCCTATCATTGTCCCTTCCAGTCACTCCTGAAGCATCAATATGTGAATAAGTCATTTCTCTCCTTTGCACAAGTCTGTGGTCAACAGAAATCCTCTCTAGACCAAACTTGTTCCCATCAGCTGCTATCTTATCCAATCTACGCCTAACATGTTTGATTTGAAGAGCCATCCTAAGACGGAAAACAAGAGAATTGGATGAAGAAAAGAAGTGGCCTACCTTCATCCTGGTGCTGCCTGATGCTTTGACAACTTGGTTTCTCAAGTTTTGGCACTCAAATCCATCCAATACGTCTTCAGTATCAAAGCAAACGTTCTGAATCTGCCTGAGCCATTCGTGCAACCCGTGCTTCTGCTCCTTCTTCTCTTCTGCATCCAACAGCACACCTTTCACAATTGACAAGGTGTCTTTGATCCCTTGAAGATCCTCGTATACATCATAGGCTCGAGAAGCTTCTTCAGAAACATAAGAAGCAAGCTTCTGCAGCAGTGATTCAGCAATATGGAAGGCAAATGATTCAGTCATTTTCTTCAGAAAATAGCAGAATCGGAGTTAGAATAGATGTTTGTGGTGTGGTCATTTGTCCTCCTTCCAATTCATATACACTTGTTTTTCCAATATGAATAGTGTGTAAACTGACACCTTGCATTCACATTTATATATGTGTACTTGAGGGAGAAAATCAAAGTAAGAGAACTGCTATATAGTACGAACTCTAAATGCGCAATAAGTATAAATAGCTGATCTGTAATGTTATCCCTTTTTTAAAACAATTATTAATACCAAAATTGGAAAAATATAAAGTGAAGTTTAGTTGAAATAATCTTTCGTATGTTTTATACAAGAGAAAAAGAAATTATGTACTCACAATATTATGATAAGTTATTAATTTTATAACAATTGTCTTAATAAAACTCATCGATTTATGATTAGATAACGTACAGTTAAAATTATTTTACATTTACTATAAAATAAACATTTTAAAAAAAATATGAATAACATGTCAACAACAAGTTTATAAGGAAATCTAGGTATCGACATTTTATAATGTAAATATTTTGTTTTCTTATAAAGAAATCCCAAAAAAATAATTTATAACCATAAAAAAGTATATATATATATATATATTTTTTTTTTATAAAAACGAAAGTTTACCCGCTTATTATTATATTATTTTTACATTTTTCATATAAGCCTCCAAAAATACTGATAGATATTTTTAGATGTTTTATTTTATATTTAAACTTTTTTTAATAATTACAAATTATAACATTGATATTCTTGAAATCTCTAATCGTATAATGTATGACTCAATTTCTGAACTAATAGAAAATAAATTTTATTGAATATCTAGTTAAAACGCATTATATATGCAAATTTTTTAACCGTAACTCATACATGTTTGATATAACAAAGTCAACCAATAGATGAGCGACTTCTAGGTGGATAAGCACATCATAAGGTCCATGCTCCAATAAATTTATCGGTGTATAGAAGGTAAGTAGCAATTTTAATATGGCAGTTAGATTTCATTAATTTCAAAATTGTAATCAAATCTCTAAAAAAAATATAAAAATAGTGTATGCATGCACTGTGTGTGTAAAATTCTTTTACACTTAATTATTTCCATTGAAATTTAGTAGAGTTATTGCCTCAGTTTGAATAAATTTCTCAAAATTTAAGCTCTTATAGAAAAAAATGTAAAATGATAATATGAATTTCACTTTTCGCATACAATAAAATCAATTTATGCGCTTGACTTTTATAGAAACTTATATCACAACTTCTATAAAAGTTAAGGTACATTGATTTTAGTTTATGGAGAATTTCAATGTAGTTTACCTTTTCATTTTTTTCTCCAAAGAGTACTCATGTAAGAAAATAATCTAAGCAATCAATTTTGAACTAAAACCTTTATTAGTTCTCAGGGGTTGAAGTTCAAAACTGCACAAAGGAGATTTTTTTCTCCAAAGAGTACTCATGTAAGAAAATAATCTAAGCAATCACATGGTATAAGCAACTGGACTCGCACCAATTATCCACAAGACTTGAGCCAGGGATTCACTATATATTTTAATTTTAGCCACCACAGGATATTTCAAATTTCAGGGTCAACGATTTCATACATGATAATGTTTTACATTACTGTCTCCAAGCCTGCGCAACATTTTTGTGTTACTTATCACGCAATCTCAACCGGATCCATGTCTGCATTTGAAAAAGAAGTTTCTCTTGTTTTGTTTCTCCAATGGAAACGTGTTTGATGGGAGCAATGAAGGACCAGTATTCACCAGATTGTGCCGGACATTTTTTATACAATTCAGGACAACCATCTATGCTCAAATCTTCAAGGGCAGTCAGGCAATGCTGTCAATTGGGATACATAGACTCTTTGGATACAAGCCACAAGTATTTTTGAGAGTTTTTTTTTCTGAAAATATATATATTTTTTTAGTAAAGAAACTTTTAAAAATACTTATAACCTTATATCTAAATAGACTCATAAAACCTTATATCTAAACAGACTCATAATAGTTGAGGACAATTAATAATATGGAGCATCTTAAGATGAGTCATTGCTGTCAGTCACTCAGGAAGCATCTTAAGAATAGGAAAATTTAAAATTAACAGTGTCTGTAAAGTGTCTGCGGCTCCTTGAATCCATTGAGGCAATGTCTGTTGCATTGGAAAAAACTCAAGATGCAGAAATTCGCACAGCTAGTGGAACCCCTCTGCATTTTTTAAAATTTCTTTTCCGATATCCACTAAATTTGGATTTTTTTTTTTCTTCACCTTTCTTAAATGCCCATTTGACAAATAGAGATAAACAATGCTACAGATAGAAAGACTTTCTAAAACATATGAGGGAACATTGCCCGACATTGAAGTAGTTGAGTTACTTCGTGTTGTCAATAAAATATTGCTTCCCCCTTCACCGACTTTTAAGAAATCTTTTTAACTCTATCCATTTTGCACGATAATCACCCCCATATATCATCCAACACTAGTAAATATTTCTGACCAGAAAGTTTGTGTCTAAAGACCTGTTTGGAATGTAAGCTTCTCAATAAGTACTTTTAAAAGAAAAAAGAAAGAAAAAAAAATGAAATTAACTTTTCTATAAGCTAAAATTAATTTTCCATTAGTTCATTTATAGATCTCATCTCATCTTTTAGAAAAGTTATATTGGTGAGTTTCTAAAAATTAGCTAATGAAGAACTTATTTTTGTTTATGAAAAAATTCATCTCATTTTTTTCTTCTTATATTTTTCTTTTAAAAGTGATTCTAAAAAGCTTACCCAAACATGTCCTAAGAGAACTTTGTAACTGCTCAATATCTAAGCTTCTAATGTTTTCTTGTTGAGCAAGGGCAATAGATGGAAATATTCATCAGAGATACACACCCACAACTTCAATTGGAAAAGTTCATCCATCCTCTTATCATTGTATACCAACCTTGCAAGGGGGGTCTTTCCCAAGCCTCTAATACCCACTATGGGAATAACATGCACACTTTTATCTCCATCACCATCGCCACGAGGGTGAGGTTGCCTTTGTTCCTTCTTCTCCTCAGCATCTTACAGCACACCTTTCACAATTGACAAAGTGCATGTCTTTGATGCTTTGTACATCCTCATACAAATCATAGGCTCGAGAAGTTTCTTCATAAACAGAAGAAGCAAGCTTCCTAAGCAGTGATTTTAATATCGAAGACAAAATATTCGGCCATGTTCTGCAGGAAAGAGCAGAATGTAGTTGGGATTGAATTGTATGTTGGGTCATTGTTCTCTTCCTTCCCATTCATAAACACTTGTTTTTCCAATATGAATAGTAAGGATGACCGATGACCATAGTGGATAAACAGGCACCTGAATGACATGGGTCCTCCTCCCTATATTTTCAGTTGTCCACAATATACTTGTTTTTCAATATGCCAATTACCATAATATATTAACCGGTACCTTGCAAATACATTTTACCTTTTTTTTTAATAATTATATTCATATCTTGCAAGAGGGTGAGTTCTGACACAATAATAAAATTATGTCTTGGTGACTTGTTCGCAATGGAATAATTAGTTTTATTCCTACTTGCAAATACATTTATGTGCATGTGAGGGAGAAATTTAACCAAATAAAATTAAATATTAATTTTCCATGGATGAAAATAAAATTAATTATATTCCTACCTTGCAAATACCTTTTAGTTTTTTTTAAAGCCTCTAAATCCATCACCAACACCATCAGGGTGAGGTTGCATAAAAACCATATGATTTCTTCCATATCATTGTCCCTTCCAATCACCCCAGAAGCATCAACATTGGAATAAGTCATTTCTCTCCTCTGCAGAAGTTTGTGATCAACATCAATCCTATCAAGACCAAACTTAGCCCCATCAGCTACTACTTTATTCAATCTATGCTAACATTTTTGAGTTGACGAGCCATCCTAAAATGGAAAACAAGAGAACTAGACGAAGAAAAGAAGTGGCCTATCTTCATCCTGGTGCTGCCTGTAGTTTTGACAGCTTGCTTTCTCATGTTTTGGCACTCAAATGCATCCGATACATCTTCAGTATCTAAGTATATGTTTTGAATCTACCTGAGCCATTTGCTCAACCCATGCTTCTGATCCTTCTTCTCCTCTACATCCAACAACACACCTTTGGCAATGACAAGGTGTCTTTGATGCTTTGTACATCCTCGTACAGATCATAGGCTCGAGAAGCTTCTTCCAGAAACATAAGTTAGCAGTGATTCAGTAATATTGAAGACAACAAAATCGGCCATGTTCTTCAGTATAGACCAGAAACGAAGTTGGGACAGAAGTTTGTGGTAATGGTGAGATGTATAATTGGATGACATCTTCATCAATTTTAATATATAAAAGATTTAAAAAAACATATATTGAATGAGCTGATGTATAAACTGCACGTTTCTTCATTTTTTTTAAACGAATCCGTGCATGTGGATACCAGGCCATATAATTGACAAGTCAACAAATTGATGAAAAATCTCTCGGTCAATTTTTGCTTATTTGATGCTATTTTATCATCTGAAGACTTATCTACCACGGGAAATTATGGTACATGAAGTATTGAAACATTTTGAAAAGAATTTTTGTCACTAAACTTTTTCAAATTTTCAGTTTTAGTCTCTAATAAAAAAATTTATTAGTCTTAGTCTTAAACTTTTTGTCCTTTAATGTATTTAGCCCCTCCCATTAATTATTGTCATTAATCAGCACGTGGCACTGTTTGAGAGCCACGTGTTTATTTTATGTGGTGATTAATGTGGCGGTTTAAACCACCGTATAACGCGTGATTAGATCAATTGAAGCATTTTAAATAACTTTTTACAGTTAAAAACCACTGAATGCTTCTCTTACCTTAAAAGAGTTAAAATTATTCCCAACAAAGTTTCACATATAACATATTACATATATATTGAATAACACAACTCTTTTTTGAATGCCAAACAAGCAAAAATAGTTGGCATCAGACCAATTCGTTCTCCATTAGATGAAAACAACGAAGAAAAAAAAAAAACCTAACACCCAATTCTCTCTCACTTGCCGTCCTCCTCCTCCTCCTTTTCTCATTTGACTTTTCTCTCTCTGCCGCACGAAGCCTTAATCGACGCCACTAACATTCTTTCTTATTCGAGCTTCGACAACTGAGCTGAGGCGGAGCCGCGACAAACATCCCCTGAACACTGCTGCAAACTGTTGGCACGGGCTCGACGCGACCATCACGAAACCCAGCACAGCATGGCCTCTGACTAGCCTCCCCTTCCACCAGCCTGTCCCCTTGCAAATCCGCTTGAGAACCCAAACTAGGGTCACAGATCGTAGAGCCTCCGAGTGTGTCTCTCTATTGGGTGAAGATGAATAGGTTGTGTTAGGGTTTTCGGAGTTTCACATTCCCTTCATTTCTTCTCAATCGCCATTATTCTTCATCCTCAATGCGTTTCTGAAACCAATAATTGACCCAATTCAACCCAAAAACCTCCAGAAATTGTCTAATATGTTTCAATTGAGCCAACCAAAAAAAACTTTCTGCCAAAAAGGTTAACAGCCACAAAAAACAAACATGGGGCTTTCCCTATACTGCCACATCGTTGATTAAACACTTGACGGGAGGGACTAAATACTGACAAAATCATCAGATTTTAGGATTGGTCAATTTTTTTAGTAGGAATTAAAAGTAAAAAATTGAAAAAAAATTCAGAACGAAAAGCATAATTAATCCCTTTTGACACACCTGGCAGAACTTCTAATTCTTAAATTCAGTTAATTCTAATTTAAATATGAATTGAATTGTAATTTTCAATCTCAATAATATCAAATTGAAGAGATATTTTTTTCAGATAAACTAGATTTTAAAATTATTATAAGATTTTTTTGACACACCTAGCATAATTAATCCCTATTATATTTTAGTTATAAGATTTTAAATTTTCACAGATAATTTCAAATTATAAAAATACAGATACTATGTCTAATTTAAATAATTTATTTTCATCATTTCATTCTCAATTCAATTTTCTTATTTAATTAATTTATCATTATTTAATATATATATATATATATAATATTAGATTCTGAATAAATTTTGACAGTTGAACTGCTTGTAATCCACATCCCAAACATAGAGCTGGTTTCTATTTACGTAGTTTGGAAAGAACAAGATGTTAACTGAACCAAACCAGCACAAAGGAGATTTCAACCTATAGTTAGAGATGCACAGCAGAAAACCAATTAATAAGAACAAAAGATGTTGTGGAGGTGAGATTTAAAAATCAAAGGAAATTTAGCTGAAACATATAAAAAGGGACCATGAAAAAAGGATATATAGATTTAGCTCAAAGAGGGTTCTGTGTAGTGCCTATCTGTCATCAGGAGAATTTAAATAAATAAAAAAATCTTTCTCGAATTAATAGTTGTAGTATTCAAGAGACAAACGTTATAATGCCACTACCTACAAAGAATGGCTTTACAAATGATGAACAATCAATTTCTCTTGCCCCATGCCAAATATTTTTTAATACATTGAAAAGTTTGGCCATAATTCCATAAATAATATTTCAAACATGATAAGATGTTAAATGGTGGTCTCCATGCCTGCACAACTCTTTGAGTGTTACTCATCGCGCAATCTCAACCGCATCTGCGACTGCATTCGATAAAGAAGTTGCCCTTCTCTTGTTTCTCTAATGGAAAGCCGTTTGATGTGAGAGATGAAGGACCAGTACTCACCAGATTGTGGCTCACATTTTCGACACAATTCAGCACAACCATCTATGTTTAATTCTTCAAGGGCACTGAGGCGATGCATGTCAATTGGCAGATACACCAGCTGGGGACAATTAACAATATGGAGCACCTTAAGATGATTAATTGTTGTCAGCCACTCAGGAAGCGTCTTTAGACCATTGAAATTTAAAATTAACAATGTCTGCAAAGTGTCAATGGCCCCTTGAATCCATTCAGGCAATGTCTGTTGCCTTGGACAATTCTCAAGATGCAGGAATTTCATCTTCAATCTTTGGATTGAGTTTTCACAGTTCATTGATAGATTTAGCATCTCGCAGTGTATCACAAACAGAACCCCCAGTTTAGGAAGAACATGAAGAGGTAAGGACTCTAGGCTCCGACATGATTGAACGATCAAAACTTCAAGAGAAGCGAGTTGTGCCCCTTTGAACAAACACTTCAAATTGTCACAATATTCAAAAGTCAAAGTTTGCAGATTGCTCAAGCTTGCAAATACATCCTCTGACAGAATTGATTGTTTTGTCGTTACATACAACTTTCGAAGGCTGATTAACATCCCTAATCCTTTAGGCAATGTTTCAAGCTCTATGCATCCTCTGAGTGACAAAAATTGCAAATTTTGGAGTTTGCATATGGAATGAGGAAGTCTCTTTATTTTGCAGTTATTTTCAAGCCTGAGAGCTCGAAGATGCTCCAATTTAGAAATTGAATTAGGTAGTGTCTCAACAGAGGAATCACTTAAATCTAAAATCCGTATGTATTTGTTGTAAGTTCTAAATCTTTCTTAATGATCTAATCATGCTTTTATACATTAACAGCAATTAGATCTAATGCGGAAATATTAAGATCATAAATACCTCCCGCCATTGCTTTCTTGAATGTGCTCTGAATGATTGTTGAATGGTTGCTGTAACTATGAATGAAGACTGCAAGCTCTAATACGAGGTTCTTCTATTAAGCCTTCCAAACTCTTCTTCTACAGCCTAGATGGTGTATAGCCCTGTATGTAGAATGAGCTCGGTGACTCAAGAAGCTGAAGCTGCACCCTTTTATAGACTCTTCCATCAAGAGGTCGTTCAAGTGTGCACTGAAGGTAGGCTTAATCATGATGGCAGACAGGTAGGTGAAGATGAGGTTTATGATTGCAGATGATAATGGAGAGATTAGGTGAGGTGCGTTATCCTTTAAGCCCCACTAAACAGCAGCCCATTATCTCCCATACCTCCATTATGCAATCAATTATCATTAGTGAACAAAATAAGTGGACCACATTAGGGTCACACCATTACTAACTCAGTTTTTACCACATTTGTATCTTGTTATCCATGTATCCAAAAGAGCTTTACAGTCAACACCCACTCTATCGGTGGGACATAATATAGTTCTCACACTTCTGGATTTGGGGAACAAAGCACGGCTAAGTGAATCATTTTCAACAACTGATACATGCCTTACTTGCTCAGGTATATTGCATGTATGGGAGTTTACCACTTGAATCTTCTCTTTTGAAACATACATGGCCAGATCATGTACCAAATCATGTACTTTGAAATAGTAATAGGAGCCACCAAAGTCCTGAAAATCCTGCAAAAATGATCTTGAACGTAACTCATCAATATATTGTCTTGCAATAGTTTCTTGCTTTTGACTTTCAACTTGAAATTGAAGTAATCCGAATGCCATCCAAAGATTAGTGATATGAGTACCAGCAAAGCCGAAATCTTTAGGAAAAAGGGCAAAATAAGCAAAACAGTGCTTCAAATAGGATGGCATTTGATCATAGCTCAACTTACGAGCAGGTAAAATGTCATCCTTCTTTTGTTTTAAGTTCCATATCTCATGGTCTCTTACAAATTCCCAACTTTCTAATTCAAAATTTAAGAACAGGGAACTTCCTAAAGTTCGCACCGCTAGTGGAACCCCTCGGCATTTTTTCACAATTTCTTTTCCCATCTCTACTAGATTTGGATATTTTATTTCTTCGCCTTCATTAAATGCCCATTTGACAAACAGAGATAAACAATTCTTCATTGAAAGGCCTTCTAAAACATAAGAGGGAACAGTGCCCATCATTGAAGAAATTGAGTTACTTCGTGTTGTCACTATGATTTTACTTCCCACTCCACCAACTTTTATTAAATCTTTCAACTCTAGCCATTTTGCACGGTCATCACTCCATATATCATCCAATACTAGTAAATATTTCTGACCAGAAAGCTTGTGTCTAAGATGACTTTGTAATTGCTCAATATCTAAGCTGCTAATGTTTTCTTGCTGAGCAGGAGTAATATGCATCCAGCATATGGTCCTTCTCAAGCCTTTAAAAGCCCAAAATCATTGACAAATAGCTTAGAATTGCATAAATTTACGATAAATGTTGATGAATGCATCCCTGTCACTTGTTATGCTAAATTGAACATATTTTCTGCAGGAAAGCTCCTTGTGCAAGCCAAATTGGGAAGCTCAGGATTCCCACGCCCCAAGCGTGGAGTGCCACGCCTCCAGCGTGGGTAGATGTCTCCATTTGCAGAATCCTCTGGAGTGCCACGCCCTAAGCGTGGAGTGCCACGCCTCCAGCGTGGGTTCTCACCTCCTTCAGCATTTTTCTCTGGAAAGCCACGCCTCAGGCGTGGGATCCCACGCCCCAGGCGTGGGACTCTGCTGTTTGTGTTTTCTGAAGCTTTTCAAGGGCAGTCTTGGACTTTCACTCAGTTTCCTTTAAATACCTAAAACTTCAGCCTTCAAGTCACGATTTTTGGAGGGAGACAACACCATCTTAGGGTTTAGAAGCTTTGGGCATTCTTAGTTTAGGGTTGGAGGTTGAAGACCAAGGTGGGGTTCCTCCTTCATCTTCTGCCTTCTTGCTTCTGCTAGGGATGATCCTTTTTGTAGCTCAACCACCCATTATGAGGTTTGGCTGAGCATTTAATGTAGTTAGGGCCAAAGTACTTAATGTAAATCTCATTTGGATGTATTGAATGCTATTTTTCATTTATTACAAGCTATTTTATTGCATTTTGTACTTCTCTTCCTTCTCTTGCCTAGACTTAGCTAACCTAGGTAAAAGCTTAGAACTTAAGTTCACAATAGACATATTGGGGCTTTAGTTTCAGACCTAAGTGTGGTAACTTGCTGACACTACCTAAGAATAGGGGTGGGTGCTTGCAACTTTACTTGTTATGTGTTTGCTTAATGCTTAACTTGCTTAAGATCACTAAGAGATTAGGGTTGGATGGTGAGTTAAAGAACTAAGTGGAAGAGACATCAAAGCTTAGTCAATATTAGAAGAACACATTAGTTGAATAGCTTGGATAATAGAACATAGTACTCGATATCATTTCATAGAGATGCACATTGAGTGTGGGTTGCCCTAGCTACATTTTCTTACACATTGTTATTTTCTAAATTACCTTGATATTAAATTCCGCTTGCTTTTAGTTTTAATTCCATTCAATCGATTCACACACACAACCACAACATTACTTTCCTTATTTTGGTATCCAACTTATCGATCGAAATTATAGTTTATTTGGCCAAGCAATCCTCGTTGGGAACGACAAATCCCTTTCTTTATCATTCTACTACTTGTACGACCGGTATACTTGCCGTGAGCGCAACAAGGAGCAACAGTAGGAGCTGAAGCTGAGGCAGAGTTGATGATTTTAATAATTATCTGCCTTATGTCAAAGTCATCAGAGACACACACCCACATCTTTATTTGGAAAAGTTCATCAATCCTCTTGTCATTGAACACCAATTTTGCAACTGTTGTCTTGCCCAACCCTCCAATACCCACTATGGGAATAACACTCAAACTTTTATCTCCATCGCCATCACCATTAGGGTGAGGTTGCATCAAAAGCTTGATAATTTCTTCCCTATCATTGTCCCTTCCTATCACCCCTGAATCATCAACATGGGAATAAGTCAATTCTCTCCTTTGCACAAGTCTATGGTCGATATCAATCCTCTCAAGACCAAACTTGTTCCCATCAGCTGCTATCCTATCCAATCTATGCCTAACATATTTGATTTGACGAGCCATCCTAAGACGGAAAACAAGAGAATTAGACGAAGAAAAGAAGTGACCTACCTTCATCCTGGTGCTTCCTGAAGCTTTGACAACTTGCTTTTTCATGTTTTGGCACTCAACTCCATCCAAAACATCTTCAGCATCTAAGCATACGTTTTGAATCTGCCTGAGCCATTCACGCAACCCGTGCTTCTGCTCCTTCTTCTCCTCAGCATCCAACAGCACAACTTTCACAATGGACAAAGTGTCTTTGATGCCTTGCACATCCTCACACAGATCATAGGCTCGAGAAGGTTCATCATAAACATAAGATGCAAGCTTCCCTAACAGTAATTCAGCAATATCAAAGACAAAATATTCGGCCATGTTCTTCAGGAAAGAGCTAAAACAGAGTTGGGATATAAGTTTGAGGTTGTGGTGACTGCATGCGCCTTCCTGTTCATATAGGATGGTCTCGAATCAGAAATTCACTGTTCACTGACACTGCATGAATACCACTATTCCAACATCCAACGTTTATAAACCTTCACACTGCAATAATTCATTTATGTTTATGTGAGGGAAAAAATCAAATAAAACTAAATATGAATAATATGTCAATCGAATTAAATTGAGAATCGAGATATGTGTACAAATCATTCTCAAAACAACTTGTTAAGCTTTTATAATTTTTCAAGCATCATAACGATCGAGAACAAAATCACTGTACCACAAAATGAGGCCTGTACCAAAAAAAATCCAAGTGACGACTTATTTGTTTTACCAAATGCCAAATACATTTGTTTCTTTATAAAGAAATCTCAAAAAATATTTATATCTTTCTAAAAAAGCATATTCACTTTCTCAAAATAACTTGTTAAACTTTACATTTTCCATATAATAATAGGTTTCATAAAACAAATTTTGAGAGATATTTTTAAATATTTTGCATTATATTTTAAGCTATTTTTTAATAATTAAAAATGATAACACTGATATCCTTGAAATGTCCAATCGTATAAAGTAGTGGAATCAATTATTTCTGAACTGATAAAAAAAAATTTAATTAAATATCTACGTTAAAACGCGTATTATGCAAAAAATTTAAGAGTTGTGTATATTGGATGTGTGTCCCATAGTTCAAAACCCAAACACCGAAAGCAGGAGTAATCGTACTTCGTCAACATGTTCATATAACAAAGTCAACCAATAGATGTTGTGTAGGACATAGCAGAGAGCGAGTTAGGATAGAAGTTTGTGGTTATGGTGATTGTACCTCCACTAGATAATGCATGTCCCATATAATTACAAGTCAATTTTTACTTTTTTTTTTTTTTTAGCCAGTCAATTTTTACTTTAAGACTTGCATACACTAGGAAAATTCATGAGTGAACCTATGGTTCGTGAAGTACTGAATTATATATATGTGGTCTAGTCTTGTCTAGAAACATTGGACAATCTTAAGTGATTTTTAACCTAAAAAGAGAAAGAAATAATAGAGAAATGTGATAAATGTAATAGATCTTTGATCTGACAATGATAGGATGGATCTCTCTAGGTCCAAATAAGTGATTTTTAACCTTAGATAATATTTGATGATGACAAGTGTATGGTTATCATCCATTAGAGTTATTATATATAGTGTAAGGTTTGTTCACTATTGAGATATCAACGAAAAAAAATGAATTTTATGTTTATCTCTTTTAGTTCTTTTAGTTGTTTTCTTAGGAGTAGTGGTAGAGTAGAATCAACATTCTAACGGACAAAAAAAAAAAAAAA
>PYAF01004995.1:344314-438118 GCA_007407185.1 Glycine tomentella | reverse complement strand
CTCGTTTATGCCAAATCCAAGGATTGAGCTAAGCTTATCAGCTACATCAACAACTTGACCCTTATTATTGGTAGTGCGCTCCACAAAGGCAGTGATTGCTCCACGTGATGCCTCGGTTATTTGCCTAAGAAGCTCCACATCCTTCAATATTCCTTTGTTACTTCCTCTATACACATCTTCTATATCTCTTCCTACAGTGTCAGCTAATATTGATGGAAAAGAAGAAATACCATCTTCAGGACGATCAAGAGCAGCAATGTTGACCAGTGTAGCAACTGCTTCCAAGGCTGAGGGAGGCTCACCAATGACATGAAGCCCACAAGGTAACAGACGAGACTCAATCTCCATGATCTTGGAATACACCTTTCCAACCACAAGGTCGCGCTCTTTAAGTGGGATCTCCTCACCCTCAAATGGCAGTGTCACATCCTTGTCAAGATTACATTGTTTAGCTGTGCTGATAATTGAACTCACGATTTGGGCCCCACGGCCTGTGTCTTTGAGGGACTGATAAGAGGAGATGAGCTCACTTAACTGCTTAAGACCTTTGTATAGCCCAGCATTTTCCGCTGGAGGAGTCAGATAGCTAATGGTGTTTGCATAACTCCTGCGCTTGGCGATGGTGGCCTCAGAAGGGTTGTTTGCAGCATAGTAATATACATTTGGAATATTCCCAATCAGACTGTCAGGGTAACAGACGTCACTCATCCCCACCTGTTTTCCAGGCATGAATTCAAGGGAACCATGTGTCCCAAAATGAAGTACAGCATCAGCTTTGAAGATTTTCTCAACAAAGGAATAATATGCTGCAAATCCATGATGAGGGCTGGCAGATTTGGAGAAAAGCAGCCTCATTGGATCCCCTTCATAGCCAAATGTAGGCTGAACACCTATAAAGACATTACCATACTGTTTCCCATATACCAAAAGATTCTCTCCATCTGCATTCAGATTGCCAGGGGGTTTTCCCCAATTCTCCTCCAGTGCTGTGGCATAGGGAGTCAAATTTTGGTACTCGCGAACACTCATTTTGTAAGCAATATTCAGATTTGGGCTGCTGAATTGAGCTTCTTTGTCATGAATTACATCTTCAATCAAAGCTTCTGGAGTCTCCGGAAGGCCGTCAACATTGTAACCATCTTTTTTTAGTTCTTTCATAACTGAGTATATGGAGGCGAAGACATTGAGATAGGCAGCAGTTCCCACGTTTCCTTTGTCTGGAGGGAAACTGAAGACAGTAATTGCTAGTTTCTTCTCTTCCTGCATGGATGCGAATATTTATTACGTGAATTTCAATGATCAAAGTCAACAGCTCAAAGAGGATCAATGAGAAAATTATGCAAATACAAAAATGCTGATGAATGTAAAAAATTTATACTTCAGTGCAGTGCAGTGCATACAAACAGATTACTGTACAACCAAGATGGAAGACAATAAGATGGGTATATTTTTGGACACTAAATAAATAAAAATGCATATATGAATAACATTAAAATTGTTCCACAACATAATGTTGGGAAGAAAAAACTTTTTGTTAATTTCTACTGTTAATTTTCTTCTATTCAAAAAGGAAAAAAGAAAAGAGAGAGAGAGAGAGAGAGAGCTAGCTATTTAAGGTTGAAACTTGCAACATGTGACTAGTCAAATACAAGAGTGCAATATACAGCATAGCTGAAATTTCCTTTCATTAACAAGAAACCTTGTTTCCCTTCCTATTCTCTACCGTTTGAGACTTCTCTGTTTCTCTAGATATTTGGTTGGTAAATAATGAGGTTTAATACAAGACTTCAAAAATACCCATATCTAGATCAAAATAAACATAATCTTAATAGAATTTACTTATTGCATTTTACTGTAAAAGACACTATGAATTATGCTTTGAAACAAGATAATTCTCCATCAGACATTACTTGCAAGTCATTTCTCCTTCGAGTAAATATCAAATGAAAAACTCTTTTTAAGAAATTATCTTCCAATTCATTGAAATTGACTTCATAATAGATACAGAGAAAGTAAAAAAGAAAAGTCATATTTGAGTATCAGCTTCAATCTTCATTATATTGTTTCCATATTGAATATTTATTCCAACAGAGGGAAAAAATGAATGTGTATGTGAACAGGATAGTTGTCATTAGAACTTTTATGGTACATTTTTATGATTATTGCTTTCAACATTGCAAAATATCTAGCACGCTTGGTTAAAGTTTGATTAAACTGGATATGTATATTCATCATGGCAAATACCTTTGATTTTCTTTTCAATTCAGCCCATCTAACTGCCCTGATGCAGAGCTGTTCCACTCTCTTATGAAGAGCATGTGATTTTCCTGAAAACATACCAATTAATCAAAAACAACAGAGAAAGTACACAAAAGGATCAAATTCAACATCTCTAATGATTCCAATATTCATGCTATTATGGCAATGTTAATTGAGGAGGGATCAAGTTACTCCAAGAGTAACTCTAAAATTAATTTATTAGTTTTGAAAAGAAAATTCTCCTGGATTCCTCTCTTAAATAAATGCTTAAAAGATAAACTTAAGACATCTGTATCATAATAGTCATTTCAAAAAAGAGGTCATAATTACCTGTTTTAGGATCTCGACCAGCGAATACAATTGGCTCCATGCCTCCATCTAGCTCCGGCAGAGCAACTTGAAGAGCAACCTGAATTGGATGCAGACCAAGAGTACTGTTGAGCCATTCTTCTGTTGTCTGAAACACCAATGGCAAGGCAACAATGTAAGGAACATCAAGTTTCATCAAAACCTCGACTGCCCTTGGATGGTCCTGCCTTGCCGGGCCTCCAACAAGAGCAAAGCCAGTGAGGGAAACCACAGAATTTACAAACGGTTTCTTCGTAATTGGATCGATGAAGAACTTCTCCACTGGCCCTGAAAAGTCAAGTCCACCAGCAAAAATGGGAATGACCTTAGCCCCTCTAGCCTCCAGCTCCATGATCACAGCCACATAGTGTCCATCATCACCAGTCACAATGTGACTCCTCTGCAAAACCAAACCAATGACAGGAGCAGTCGGACTCTTCAGCTTCTCATTTGCATCCCTTCTGGTTCCATACCAATTCAAATACTCCTTCACATCATCATACATACAAGGAGCCAGAGGGTGCCAAATCCCGACATCCAAGTACAAAACCGGCTCCGAATACTCGATCTTTGTCCCTTTCAGTGCCGGAATATACGATCCAGAAATCATTTTCAGGAAATTCTGCAAGTTATCAGGAGAACCCCCAAGCCAAAACTGCAGACTCAGTATGTAGAGCCTGGCATCCTGAGCTTTATCACTTGGCAAATACTTCAAAACCTTTGGCAATGTCCTCACAAGCTTCAACATGCTATCAGCAAAGCCAGCAGACTGAGGCTTCTTTCTCTTGAACAGCTGGAAAAAGGGGCTCTTTGACTGCCCAAGCTGTGACATGCTGAAAGACCCCAACTTGTTGAGCCTCATCACTTCAGGCATTGATGGGAACACTAAAACTGCATCAAGCCTGTCCCTTTCTTTCTCCACTGCAGCCTTGATCTTGAGGGCAAGCTCCTCCACAAAAATCAAGGAACCAATGAAGATGTTGGCATCCTCCAAGTCCTTGCAGAAGGCCTTGTACGTCCCGGCATCGCGAAGCTCCTCAACTAAGTAACCCACAACCTCAAAGGAAGCATTCTTCCTTTTGCTGTTGAGAGCTATCACTGCAGCAGTGAGGGATGATTGATACTGAGCCTCAAGGACCACATACACAATTTTAACTGTTGGCAAGTTTTGGCCATTCTCTGGAACTATTCTACGAACTTCTTGAGTGGTTTGGGTGAATAGGCCATTGCCAATGGCAGTACATTTCACTCTCAGAGAGGATTTTGAGCTACCATTGTAATTGGCTTTCCTAGGAAGGAAAGAATGAAGAAAAAGATGCTTCTGGGCAAGAGAATGAAGCTGGTCAGGTTTAGAGCTTGGAAGAGTAAATTGTGAAGATACCAAAGAAGCCATTGATAAATATTCAAGCTAAGTAGGAAACAACAAATTCCTCTTGCTACAAATTGAAGTGTGGAGAAAGAAAAGGAAGACAATCAAAGCAAAGTGCAAAATTGCTTTGAAAGAAAAACTTGGGGGGCACTGAGGAGCTTTGTGCAGTTTTTGCTCCCAAAGCTATGCACCCATTTCAGTTTCAAATGTGTGTTCTTTTTCTTCTTCTTATGTTGGTTTTGTTGGAATTATGAGCGGTTGTTGGATTTTAATTGGTCTGTGGATGAAACTGAGTAGGAAAAAAAAAGCTTGAATTGAAAAATAGTTGGTATTTACGGTTAGTGGTGAGAATTAAGACCACGTGGCCAAATGGGTTTTGTTTTTAACTAATAGATCAATTTAAAAAAAAAAACTGAGGTTTTGTTTTGTTAGTGTCACAGTGTTTATGTGGGAGAGTGACAGGGTGGATGACATGTCCTAGTTTGCACTATCTGTTAGTACTATCTGCTATATCTTTCTATTTGTTGGGCTCTTATGCGATGGTGTCTCCTGAAATCTGATTGGTGGAAGTTGATCTCCCCGAAAGTAGCTGTAGAGGAGAGAGAGGAGGAATGAATATCTTATTGATGAGGATGAGAGAGAAAGTGAGATTTTCTGTTTTTTATATATAGATTCTTTGCTTTTAGAGTTTGCGTTCCAAATTGAAAAGCGTTGCTAAGATATCTTTTATGTGACCCCAATGGGGCCAAGTAGTGTACTTGGTCATACGTTTCTAGTAAACTTACCACATGTTAACACCAATCCACCGTGGTATTGTAAATTGCTTGTATTTGTGTTCTTTTCTTGTAGTTGAAATTACGAATTTAATGTTAAAATTGTAGTGGTGTTTTAACTGCGTGCCTAATGAGTTTAGAGTCAGAAAAATTGTTTCTGGTTTGGAAATTGGATGATCTGGTTAATTTATTTTTTCCATACTGCGTGCCTTTACAAAACAAAGGGTAGGTAGTCAAGCTAACTATCTACAAGAGAAGAATTAAGATTAACACAGGATTTCCAAATAATGGTTGATATGATTCATATCAAGATAACAAGGTAATTGAGATGAAAGTAATGTTACACATTAAATATCTCAGTTTAATTTATTTTAATTTTTAATTTTCATTAGTCGTTTGTGTAAGTTGCTGACAATCACTTTCTCTTAGAGAGACAATTGTTACAGAATACACGTCTCCCATTAAATAAAACAAAAAACTAAAAGTGTATATAATATAAGCTCATATACATTTTAGTGTTCTTTCTTTTAGTAAATATAGACTGGTTGTATATTCTTCTATCACAATCTCCATTAGTTATTGGTTATTTTCTAAACATGATCCAAGAGGTTTTTAGAGCATGTTTATTTTGTCGTTTCAAATGCAATAACACGAAATCCAATAAACTTTTACTATAAAAGTAAAAAAAGAGAATATTTTCTATGAAACAAAAGTTAGATGTAAAGGGAGGTTGGAATCGACAATCTAAACACTCATATAGTTCATCTACTTTTTTTATCTTTATCTTGTCAATGCCAATTGCCACATTCTTAAAATCAAAAGTTCAAAACAATCATTATTAACTTCTCCCTTTAGATTTCATTCATCATATATGTACAATTAACGCCTTTAAATATACAAGGTACGATAATTAATTATTCTCCTTTTGGGTTAATGATCAATGTGCAAGAAGTTTCACTAAAATCTCTAGGGAGTTACTTTTGCAGTTGTCTCTTTCCCCGTCGGCATTTTTGTAATTTTTCTAAATATATTTTGAAAACCAGTGTCCAAAATCTATTTTTGAAAATATACAGATGTTTTGGACTTTAATTTCTGAAAAAAATATTCAATACATTCTAGAAACCAAATTACGAAAGTATTAAAATGTTAAAACTTCCAGGATTTAGTTTCTAAATTAAGATTATTTTGTTGGATAAACAATTATATAATTAAAATTACTTGATAAATAAGATGAGAGCTTCAATATTACTCAATTAAAACAAGAGTCAAATAATAATAGAATATAAAATACAAAAATAATTCAAATACAAGGCAAATAATGAAATATACATTAAATACAAAAACAATTAAATAATATTTTTGATTCAATATTTGTAGATAAAAAATGTGATTATAAAATAAAATTTTACTAAAAATAACTAATTAGATTTCTTAGAAAGGATTAATCAAAAGTAAAATTAATGAATATTTTATACCTATTTCAAGTAAATCCAATAGTTAGAAGTGTTCCTCTTTCTCTGAAATGTACAACCCCTCTCGGTATTAATTCGCGAGATTTTCAATGCCTCCCGCGTGATTTCCAAGTGCCAGACTTGTCTGTAAATTGTAATTATCTTCAGATCAAAGATCGACTGAAGTAGCTTAAAAATCCTCTCTCCAACCATGTCTACAAAATGAATATAACATATTTAAGGAATAGAATAATGTGAATGTCATAAAATACTTGGTAAAAGTAAATAAATATACACTAGGTAGGAGTGATAAATGATGCAGAATCAATGCATGTAGTCATTCATGCATTATGTTGGATTTGTCATTCAAGTTCTTCTAGAGGCGTCGTCAACAATTCGATCATCATTATAGATTATAGTTAAACCATCTTTGATCATGGTCTTCAGTAGATGAGGGATGACCAAAAGCCACGTGTGGTGAGCGAAGAACACCCTACACATGTTCAACTATCATAACACCCTTTTTGGTAGATGGACACGTGACATTGAATCATATTTGATGTAGCCAAAGAGCATAGAGATGTCCTAAAAAAAGGGGTCTCTGATCTATGTCGGTTACATATGGCACCCACCAAACATCGCTTGTTTGTAGTATATCCAACAGAGTGCAAATTACGATCATGTCACCTGCATATTGACACGTACCCATCAACAAACACAAGAAGCGTCTTCAATATATTCTAATGTCGATTGACAAGAGTCAACAAGAGTCAATAGTGAAAAAATACCAAAATATAAAAATAATTTTTAGCTATATCTAAATTGAGTAAACAATTTTTATAGAATTATCATTAGTTAAAATTAATCTTATATCAAAATTTAAATGATTTATTATTAATTTAAAATATAATTTATGTATTCAAAAATATATTTATTAAAAATAAACATTTTTTACAGCTAAAAAAATAAAAACAAAACATTTATACCTTGTAACACGCGATAAATAACTGGTAATAATATAAGAATAAGAATATAATATATTTTTTTAAAAAAAGAATATTATATTTTCATATTTTTTTTTAAAAAAAAATAGCAGAATTTAAAACCCGCAAAACCCTAACGAGCTAAGTGCGATCACCGTCGATGGCGTGGAGCGGCTCTGGGTGCCAGTCCGGCGGTTGCTACAAAGACGAAATGCAACATGCAACCAACCACCCAATCCCGAAGAAACCGATTCAAAAAACCCTAGCAATATCTGCATCAAGTGCAAGCTCAACGACGGCGGAATCGACGACGGTCGCTTCTGCGCCGATTGCTTCAAAACCAACTTGTTCGGCAAGTTTCGTTCCGCCGTCACTTCAAACGCCATGATAACTCCCACCGACAAGGTCCTCGTTGCCTTCTCAGGCGGCCCTTCTTCCAGGTCAACACAGACCCAATCCCCTTTTTGTTGCTAAATTTGTTTGATTTAATTTAATTCGTGATTTGAAATGTTGGGTTAATTCAACTTTGGTTATTACATTTTCATAGAGTGTAAAAAAGTGTGCTTTATTTTGTTTAGGGTACCTTTGCAATTTGTGCATGACATGCAAGAGAGGGCTCAGAGGAACTTTGATGCGAGTAGGGATCGGTTGTTGCCGCTTTTTGGTGTTGGAGTTGTGTTTATTGATGAGAGTACCGTGTTGCCGATTCCTTCTAATGAAATGGAGGAAGCGATTGGAGTTGTTAGTGAGGTTGTGTCGAGTTTGGCCACACCGAGGAAGGAGTTGCATATTGTTCCTATTGACACGGTTTACTCATCGGATTCTGGTGATGGGAAGGAGAGGATAGCCAAGGTAGTGAACGCGGTGAGTGATCCGATGGGAAGGGAGGATGTGTTGCTCTGTCTGCAAATGTTGGTGCTGCAAAAGGTTTGTTTCTGGATGTCGTTGTCATATTATTGTGAATTATATCAGTTTGAAGCTTGTTGACGCATGTTTGTTTGAGAGTGAGTTTGTTTGAAATTCTTTATTGTTGTACAGGTTGCTTCTGAATTTGGGTATAACATGATCATTCTGGGTCATGCATTTCGAGAATTGCTTGCCATGTCATTTCAGCAACTGTGAAGTTTTGTTATTGGATTTGATTGAGTCACAGTCATTACTGTTATTAGGAGAGAATTAAGAATTTTCTGTCATGACTTGTGAATCAGCTTGCCAAATTGAATGTTCTCCACTCCACAACATTGCTTGCCTTTTGGATTTACTCATGTGGTTTGTCTAGTTATCTTAAAGCATAATATTAGAAGAGTTAGTTGTTGAAGTTATAAGCATACTTTTATGTGCATCTCATTTGTTGCATTAACTCCCCGTATAAACATTATGTGAAGTGGACAAGAGACATTTTAGACAGTTAGAAATTTTGTTTTAAGGGGTAAAAGTATCTGGCTGCTGTGTCTACTGATCAGGAGTATCACTGAATGAACTTTTGCATTTGGTTGGTACAATACAATTGTTAGATTTCATTTATTTGAAGAATATAATATATGCCTGAGCTGCTATCAAGAAGCTTTCTCTTGAGTCTTGAGTGATTCTCAATATGATGGGAGTGAAAATGCATGTTAAGTGTTAACTATGACAATTTGAAGTTTTGAACTGAGTAATCTTTGAGTTCAAGGTGACACATGAAATCGGCAAATCTTATAGCTTCCTCATATTTTTTTCAAGTTTTCTATAAGTATGTGGATTTTAGGATTTGTGTCCACATTGTTTGTCTCTCAATAAAATCAAATTGTGTTGCTTATACTGTGTAGTATTCCTTATGACCTTATCTATCTATCTTGCTCCTCTCTCTTTCATTCTGCATAAGGAATGACCTTGTGTAATCAATTCTCATGTCCTTGTTTTAACAGGGTCAAGGATACTCATTACCTGCAGATATACAGTATGTTGATGCAAGATGGGAAGTTCCTGTTGTGCTTCCTTTGCGTGATTGTTTTGCCCAAGAGATCAACATGCTATGCCGCCTTGACAGGTTTGTAGTCCTCTAGATATGTCATAAACATTGAAGAGAATAAAAATTGGCATTTTTGTTTGTTCTGTTTTATGTTTTGTAAAATTTCCCATTATTTTTCATGTATGATCTTCTATGTTTATCAGACTGAATTATATAAATCTTGCTGAATGGATGTGTCTCATCTCGTTTTGGCAGGGCAGTCTAAAGACTGTAAAGTTGTCTACAGATCTGTGCTCTAGCATTAATGGCCTGGTATCATCTTTTGTGGCTTTATTGCAGGTATAATTTTTTGTCCTTCAACCATTTGATATATAGTGGAGACATTTAATAATATGTAAGGAAAGTCAGTTCTGACCTGTGGCTGTGGGCTTTTTAATTTGAGCCATTGGCTTTTTATGACTCCTCACTCTGTCTTTTGCATCAAATTCTCTCGCTGTATATATCCCATATACTCAGTGATTATGTGTATGTGTATGTGTATGTCTTTAAATACCATCAAAGTACAAATTTTGCATACTTATTGTGGCTCTGAATTTGCATTTGCAATGTACTTGTAGAGCACATTATTCTTCTACAAGGTGAAGAGGTTTCTTGATAGGCTATGATTTTGCACATTATGTGGCCTAATGCCTGCTTCTTTTATGGAATGGATTTTCCAGTGTGCATACTCAATACAAAATTATAAGAGCTCACCCTTTCGTGTTGAGATATAGGGTCAATTTGTTTAAACTTATTTGTCAAAATAAGCATTTATTTTAATAAAATAAGCAACTTCTTGTGTTTTTTAGTGTGTTTGTCTAAAATATTTTTGCTTAAAAAAACTGTTTTATTCTGCTTATTTTAAGAAGCAAAATCCTATCTACTTCTTTAAAAAGCGCTTATATAAAAAGCACCTATTTTAAAGTTGCTTTTTTAAGTTTAAACAAACTCACCCATAGAAGATGCTTATGTTAACAATATATTTTTCATTTTAACAGAAACCTAAATTTAATCAGAAAGTCACTAGTTGAATACCTGTTTTGCAGGAAGAAAACCCATCTCGAGAGAGCACAATTGTAAGAACAGCTGGTAAACTTACTCCCTTCCAATTCAACAGGATTCCAGAGATCATTGATAGTAATGTTCCTTTGGCAACTCGAAGACGCCAGAAGAGATATAATCTCAAATCCAATTAATCTTTTTCCTCAGAATCTTTCGGTCCTCTCTGCAACAGCCCACTCGACAAGAGTGAGATTGTTGATTGGAGTAATATTGATAGCCACAGAAGTAGTGATATTTTTTATAATACCTGCTGTTCAAGTTGTCGGTTTCAGATACTTCCAAGTGATTCCACGACAATGGAACAATTTTATATGGATTTGCCTCAGTCAGTGGTCAGCCGAGCAAAGCAAGCCAACAATGATAATTTGAGTCTGCTAAGGTGAGTATCTGATTTGCTATCAACATCAGTTGATTGTATTTCAAATTTTGCAATAACTCATTAAGCCACTTGGACCTTGGCCACTGGCCTTGTTGAAAACACCAACTTTAGTATCCTATCAATGTAATCTGTTTTCTTATAGTTAATTTTGCTAGTATATATTACTTAAATCGAAGCATGGTAAAGGAAATACATGCATATCAAATTTTTGGATTATCTGTTTCTTTGGCTTCACTTGTATAGGCCAATAAAATGGATTCTTTTGGTAGCTTTGAGTCCATGACTGAGTAAATTTTGAGGAAGTGAAATTCCTGAATCAAATTGTTAGAAATCAAATTCTTTGACTATAATTATGGAAATGACGTACTTTAATTTAGGTCACATAGTCCAGTCTTTTTTGGGGGGGGGGGGGGGGGGGGGGGGGGGGGGGGGGGGGGGGGGGGGGGGGGGGGGGGGGGTCCTGGCAAGGGGTTCTTTCACTTGTTCAGGCTTTTGGTTACACTACAATTATGGAAATGACATACTTTAATGTAATGTTGCTTTTCTTCCGTGGAATTGCTTGGGTTATGTTCAATTTCTTTAATTGTGACTATGGTTTTCTTTTAAGTATCAAGTATGCTTGAAATTTTATGGTAGGAACTTTATGTGTCGACCTTTCTTCAAGACATGACATCAAAGGTTATGTGGCAATATTCTTGTTTTCAGAGAACAAATACAAGATTGCCTGCTTTCAGACGGTGAAGATAAAACATAGGACTCCTATTGTACATTGATGCAATCTGTTGAAGGGATAAATACTGCTTGTGGTAATTTAGTTTACAGTTTTAGTGACTGAGGGGTTTCTTTTGGCCTTTGGCTATACAAAGAGTTATAGAGCACTGAGATTCACTATTTTTGAGAGCTTATTTAAGCAGGGATAGATGAGATAACTATTTTTTCTTTTTTTTGTATCCTTGGGAATTTTAAGAGAGATAAAGTTGAGTCCGGATACTCGTTGGGGGAATCAAGGTTATTTAGATATTGCTTTAGCATTTATTTGGGTCTGTTGTATTTTATGGGAAGTGTTGGACCGAAACAACAGTAAAGAAATTATTTTGCAACTTGTGACTAGTATGGAGGACATTGTTTTACCCCATGTAGATGTTTCATGTCCGCAGTGTAACTTTTGATATGTTCTAGATTGTCAATTTATCCCCTAGTGTATGTTTGGATTATAGCTTATTTTTGGAAAAATGATAGTATATTCACAATTTATATTAGCTTGGTGAGAGTTTTTGAAAAACCATTATTTCTTAATAATTAAGCTATAGTAAACATGCTATTAGTCATTTGAATAGTTTTAAATAAAAGCCGTTGTCGGATTGTGCTAATCGTAAAAGGGGTAACCGTGAGTTAGAAGTTTGTGGTAATATATTAATTTTACTTCAATAAAACTTTTTTTTTTCCAACGAAATTGACAGGCTTATCGTTGATGGGATCAAATAGTAAACTAAATAATTTTTTTGTCTAATTTTACTTCAATAAATCAATAGTGATGGCTATGACATTTACAACCGAAACAAGCACTGCAAATTTTTAATTTTGTTGCCGACGCTTTAATAAATTATTATCTTTTCAATGACCGCAAACTCCTTTACATAGCCACAAGAGGAAAAATAGGCACTGAGCCTGTTTTTCAAATTTTTTATATATTTTTTAATAAATAAAAAATATTGAGGACTGTAAATAATAGTCGTGATTGAAAAGTTTTTTTTTTATAATAACTGTTGTAAGTGTTTATAGAATTTGTTTAAAGATAACATAGTCCATAAACTTGCGTAAACCAATAGTTGTCTCTTTTATTATTATATATTTGTATTATATTATATAAAACTATTGAATATAATACTATGAAAGAGTGTATGTTGGGAGAAGTTGAGAGAAATCCGTGTTTAAATAGATTATTATTTTGAAATATTAGCGTCTTGTTCTGATTAGTTTGGGTTAGAATACCCTAATTCTTTTGTCTGATAAGAAGAAAAGGAATAGATGAAAATGAGGAATATGAAAATAGGCGAATGGAAATAAATGAAAAATAAAGTGAATTTATAGGTATTTGTTTAAGGAGAAATAAGAATATATAGAAATAGGACAAACTCGAATAGTCAGATAATTGATGAGGTTGGTGAGTCATGAGTGAACGTGTTTTCAAGAAATGATGAAATGTGAAGATATAACCAAAATAAGAGACACACTGATTACGGATTCATTCAATATTATGAGATGCAAGTACGTGTCAACTGATAGAGTTATGGTGTAATGCAAAATTAATTATGTCATCATGAAAAATTGGATCATAGAACCATTCATCATTTCTTCACCATTTCTTAGTCATTTATGTGTAAAAATAAATTTGAGTGGGATCCAACACTTTTCTTTTATTTCATTTTACCTTGTTTCATGTACCTCATACTCACTTTTGTTGCTCCCTCCTATTTTCACACTTCCTCCTCAATGGATGTGTTTGTTTTAAGAAAATAGTAGAAATTGGATTGAAATAAGAGACACAATTTGTGAATTCATATGAAATTCAAGATGCAAGTGAGTGTCAATTAGTAACATAATAATGTGCAAAATTGATTATATCAACATTTAAAATTAGATTATAGAGTCGCTATGCTTTTCTTAATCATTTCTCGATCCAACTTTTTTTCTTCTTTTTTTTTTCACCCTAATTCTATATATCAAATTCAAGTTTGCTGCTACTCCCTTTTTTCACGTCTCCTCGTCAATTTTTTTTTTCATCTCTTCCCCCACCAAATACAGTGTATACAAAAAACAAAAACAAAAATTGAACAAGAGTGAATAATTGAAAACCCAAAATGTCCCCAAACCTTTAGCGAAACGGTGCGTTAAGTCTTGTCCTCCTCCCCGAACAAAAAACACTGCTTATAGGAGGAGGACTGGGATCGCACTTCAGAGGAAGTCAAGAATAACATTGATTAGGGCACAGAACAAGCAGCATTTTGAGCTTTGAGTATTTATGAACTTCTCTCTCTTTTTACTCTTGTGAAAAAGGATTTTAAGTTTTGCTATGATTGACACTTCAAGAATTTTGCATGTCTTGGTATGGAAAATTCTGCAAGTTTTGTAGATTTTTTTTTAAACTAATTTGATGATGTATTTGGCTCTTGCTCTACAGAATTGTTAGTTTATATTTTTAATCTAGCTTCAGCAGCACCATACTTATATACTGTATTTTGAAGGTCTGAGTATAATTCAAGTAAACGAGGTTTTAAATTGCAGTTGCAGTTTCATCATGATCCTTGATATTGTGGGAAACCCGAATCATCCGTAGTTGCAGTTGCGGTGACCCTAAAAACCTTAAGGTTGGGGCTGAAATCGTGGCCGAAATCATAATCGCAGATAGTTTTTTAGATTCTTGTAAGTAAATAATACTGAATTGTTGAAATTGCATGCTTACATTTCTAAATTCCATGTTTTTAGAGTTTTGACACGGTTGTTTTTCCTACAGGAAATGGGTGAACTATGTCATTCACATGCTCCATTAGACATTAATTCCAGTGGGAGGGAGGAAAACTTGGTCTCTATTTCAGCAGAAGAAATTAAGCTTGAACCCATTAGCTTTCATGGGAATGATGCTTGTCCTGTGCCACGGCCTGGAATGGTATTTAGTTCAGAGGCTGAAGCGAGATTGTACTACACAAAATATGCCAACCAAATGGGCTTCGGCATCATGACTAGAACCTCAAAAAAGGGACGTGATGGCAAAGTTAAATATTTAATACTTGTATGCTCTGGAATAACAAGAAGTGATGCAGCAACGAAACAGTATTGTGCAGCTAGGATCAATTTGACTTTGCGTAAAGATGGAACCTACCGAATTAATTCAGTTACTCTTGGTCATAGTCATGAATTGGGTTTGCATCATCTACTCTCAAGTGATATTGACATGAGGGGTAAAAGGACATTGGATCAAGAAGTTGTTGACATGGGTGTTAAGAGGATATCAGACAAAAATGAATGCAGATACTACCTTCAGAAAGAAAGACATTTGATTGGGGAGAATGGAGATGGTGAAGCCCTTCAGAAGTATTTGGTGAAGATGCAAGAACAAGATCGAAACTTCTTCTATGTGATTGACTTGGATGATTTCTTCCGTGTGAGGAATGTTTTTTGGGCAGATGGAAAGAGTAGAGCTGCGTATGAATTGTTTGGTGATGTGGTGACAGTTGATACTACATGTCTTTCTAATTGCTACAAAGTGCCACTTGTAACTTTTGTTGGAGTTAACCATCATGGGCAATCTGTACTGTTTGGTTGTGGGCTGTTATCGTGTGAAGACTCAGAGTCATTTGCCTGGCTGTTTCAATCATTGTTGCATTGCATGTCTGATGTTCCCCCTCAAGGAATCATAACAGATCATTGCTGCAAGGCCATGCAGAAAGCAGTTGAAACTGTATATCCCTCCACTCGACATCGGTGGTGTTTATCAAATATAATGGAAAAACTTCCCCAACTAATCCATGGATATGCTAATTACAAGTCCTTAAGAGATCGTTTGCAGAATGTTGTATATGACACACCTACAATAAGTGAATTTGAGCAAAAATGGAAGAAGATTGTGGAGGATTTTGACCTCAAGGACAATAAATGGTTGAAAGAGTTGTTCCTTGAGAGACATCGCTGGGCTCCTTCCTTTGTAAGAGGTGAGTTCTGGGCTGGAATGTCTATTAATCCACACAGTGAAAGCATGCACGCATTTTTTGATGGATATGTAAGCCGGCTAACAACTCTGAAGCAATTTGTTGATCAGTACGACAATGCTTTGCAATATAAGGCTGAGAAGGAGTATGTAGCCGACATACATTCATCAAGTAACAGTCAAGCTTGTGTTACCAAATCTCCAATTGAGAGGCAGTTTCAAGCTGCATACACTCATGCCAAGTTTCTGGAGGTTCAACATGAATTTGTTGGAAAGGCAGATTGTAACGTGTCTGTTGCCTCTGATGATGGTTCTATTTTTCACTACAATGTCATTGAGGATGGGATAATAGATGATAAGCCTAAGGAATCCGTGGTTAAAGTCATATATAACAGGGTCGATTGTGATGTAAAATGCAGTTGTTACTTGTTTGAGTTCAGAGGCATACTATGTAGGCACTCGCTTGCAGTACTATCACAAGAGAGAGTGAAGGAGGTACCCTGTAAATATATTTTGGATAGGTGGAGGAAAAATATTCGGAGGAAGTATGCTTATATCAAAACCAGCTATGGTGTTCAGCATTTTAAACCTCATGTGCAGAGGCTTGAACTGTTATGCAATCAATTCAACAGTATTGCTGCTGTTGCTGCAGAATTTGAGGATACAAGTTCTTTTGTTAAGGATAACCTATGTAACTTAAAGGAGAAACTCGAAGCATGGACAAACTTATTGAGGAACTCATCTCAGGTGGATGTAGAGAAATGTAATTATATAATGGATTGGGAATGAATTTTTGTAGGATAAAATAATATTTTAACTCATGTAAATATGATTATATTTGATTTTAATCTGTAAAAAAAATTCTGTAAAAAATTATCTTGGTTCTAGTTCTCATAAACTTCAGAATTTTGAAATGTATTTAATGAAGTAATATGTATTTAAACGTCCGAGGTACGTTATTTCGGATACATTGTATGTTATTTTAGAATGGTGATTAACATAACTTGATTAGATGTATCTCATGTTGTTATAAAAAGTTATGATAGAAATTATTTCTTAAAAAATAAAATTTATTAAAACTATCATTGATCAGACAGGTTACTAGCACTAGATTATTTTAATTTAATTAATAATTTTGAGTTCAAATTTTAAATATAAAATTATGTTAAATATTTGAAAAAGAAATTGTGGCTTATAATAATTTTACTTGCTCAAACTGATTTATCTTTCATGAAAAGAAATGCTATAATTTTTATAAACAAAATTTATCAAAATTAAAATTATATTTAATCTAGTTTTTATGTACATACCACGAGTAAACTTATTAATTATAGACTAATTACAATTAAAAGTTATATTGTGAGTCGCTATTATAAGAGTTTTAGAAATTAGAAAAATAACAATTAAATTTTTAAAATTACAATTATTGTTATTTTAATTCCTAACATATACAGCTTACAATCGTTATATTCCTTAGTGTGATTTAAAAAAAAAAAAAATCAGTTTTAGAGATTTTGAAGTATAAAATTTTATGACAGCGCCTGATAATTTCTTAAAAAGTTAAAAGCATAATTTTTAAAACTAGACTGGTTATTGACCTGATTGAAACACTGAATTAATATGAGATAGTTGAATCAGTAAGAGGGCAAAGCAAACAAATTGGCTAGAGGAGGATCAAGAAGAAAAAGTTAACAACTGGATTTAATTAAAAGTATTATTAATCTTATTTTTATATTCTTAATTAAAATATTATTTACAAAACAGTCAGTATTATTTCCTAAAAAAAATTAAAGCTATATATTTATATATTATTTTTGTGTATTATATTTGTAAGTTGTGTCATGACTTTTGCAACTTTCACCTTTGCGTGTAGGATGAGGGTTTGGGATTATTATTGGGTCTAGTGTATAGTTTTTAAAATATTATCATACATAATGATCATTTTTAATTCATTATTTTAAATTAATTATTTTAAAATTTAAATATTGACAAACTTAAAACCAGTTGAAAGAATAAAAATAAAATTTTAAAATTTAATGTATGAAATTAAGTCACACTAAAACATAATAAATCATAAGTAACTTTTAAGCTAAATTTTATAAACATACACACTGGACTACTTTAATAGAACTTGGATCGCCGTTAGCAACTGTTATGTAGTATTGCACTGCATTGTATGGAGGCGGAAGCAGCAGCAGAAGAAGACTTCCCTTCACCGGAGGAGCCTCATCACCGCCGCTCCATCTTCTCCAACTGCCTTTCCCCAATCCAAACCACCACCCTCCGCTCCTCTTCCCTCACCGCCCGCGGCGTCTCCCCCCGCTCTCTTCCTCTTCCCCTCCTCCTCCTCCGCCCCGACCCTCCACATCCCCTCCCTCCGACCCTCCTCCGGCCTTGTCCGTGATATCAACAAAACGTGATCAATACTTAAAACCTTATTGGTCATCTCTCAGGTTACTTCTACTTGTAATGTAATATTAGCATTTGGATTTGTGGTTTTATGTGGTGACTGGTGACTCCATTTTTTTACTTTTGGAAATAAGTGATAACTCTAGATGCCAATAGCTTAACTAAGTGTTTCGATGCTTTTCCATATGGATGTTTGGTAAAAGATGTATTCTAAATGCATTTCCAAGGCATTGAGAGATTTGGTACTGTGGGCTGTATGTATTTCATAACACTGCATTACAAAGTAGTTGATGCTTATATGCGTCGTTGTGAAGGTCTCAAACAATTTGCTGGTTTCTTGTGGTCTCCTGGATTTCAAATGAAGTCTGTATATCGATCATTTGAACTCAGATATATGTGTGTATTATTTAAATTTAAAAGTCACACTGTCGCATTCTTCTGTAATATCTGGAAAGTGATGGAATATATAAAGGGAAGAAAGGAGGAAAGTTTGTTGATTCTATCTTCATTTGTCAGTGCATGTTTTGTAATGAGTTAATTTGGATTTAACTTTCTTGTATGTTGTTGATGTGCGGATAGAAGCCTATAATTTTACACAAAATAGTTTTGAAGTTCCATATTACTCTTTAGAGACTAAAGTCATCAACTTCTTGATGAGGAACATTTTTAAAACACAAGAATTGCTGTTCAAAACTATGGTATATGTTCAAAATCATAGAAGAGCTTAAAAAGGTTATAGAAAGCTATAATTTAATTACAACAGAACATTCAAGGTCAAATATCATGCACAAACATCAAATACCATTTATTGTTAATTACAACAGAATACACAAGGTCCATGTTTTGCTAATTAAGCCTCACCTGCGTGTTTTTACACCCAGAGGAAATAATATTAATAATCATGAACAGTTCCACTTCTGTTATCAGCCAATGCTGTGGATTGTACTTAAAAAATGCATTAACATTTTTTGCAAAAGAAGCCATACATCTTACTACTCATCATAACAAAAACAATTTACATTCCCATTTGCAGCAATAAGCTATCAAAAGGCAGAGTGGATTGACTGGATTCACTGGCTATGCATACTAATGTTGTAGTTCATCTCATTTTGAAGTGATGCATATGCTTATAACATCAATAAGATTCGTGTTCAAGAAAAGTTATATATGTACTGAAACTCAAGAATCTTCATTGTTTTTCAGTTTCTTCATGAAGCTGGGATTTCAGATGGAAGAATTGATACAGTGAGAATATGGGCTTCTGGGAATAAAGTTGATTTGACTAACATAGTGTTCTAACCATTTGTTCTCTTTTGTGTGCTTTCCTTCAACACTTATGAATGCATATGACTTCATTACAATTCAAGAATAGGAAAGGAAAAAAAAAAAACAACAAATTTTGCTGATCAGAATTAATAAGAATGTGAAGAGTAGGTTAAGACATGAGAGTTGACTACTGACTGCAGACCATTTTTGACATGCAAGACATTCACAGGTATTGTCTTGTAACTTTCTACTCATTGTAATTGTACATTCGTTCTGTATATATTTCAATCATACCAAAGACTGATGGGGTGCTGGGCAACCTTCCTAATTTTGCCTTGTTTCACTCTTCAATCTTCATATATCAATTTAGGCATGCAAAACTTGTTCCTTCGCTTGTTGTCGAATAAGGGATGAAGTCATCGCATTTATAGATAGTTTCAAACTAGTTTAGAAGTAAAGAAAATTGGAGAGAACTGATCACAACGATATATATATATATATATATATATATATATAGAGAGAGAGAGAGAGAGAGAGAGAGAGAGAGAGTTTTATATAACTTGTAATATTGTAGCTTAATTACTCTGTTAGTTTTCCAACAGAGTTAAAAATAAATATTTATCTTTAAAACAAAAAGATGCTGTATAAGTCAAAATCAATTTAGTCCTAAAAGCCCAGATTCTCTCCACTAATCTACCACATAAGATACCAGCCAGATTCATGATTTGTCAAAAAGAATATTATATCCACTTCATGAAGTAGCAGGGGAACTGGTTTCTTAAGTATCACACCTGTACACTCTTGATGGGATGAGGATCTCTCATTCATGACAAACTGGGGACTGAAAATGAGAACTAACTGACAGAAAACTATAAAATGATACCATAGTTGGTAGTTGGTCAAAGATGGGTCTCCGATGTCTGCCATATGCACCATCATAGAAACATGTCACGAACGCTGCTTGTTACAATCACAAGCGGATGATTGATATTTAAAGCTCGGTTTCCATGAAGGCTCCAGAATAGCACAGCAAACTATAGAAGAACTAAATTATACGCATTGGGGTCATCTGAGGATGACTCAAGCTTTAGTTCCATTGACATCAGAACTATTTTAATGGTAAACAAATTGCCAAATCCACCCATTCCTAAACACTTGAGCTCCTCCCGTATACTGAAAAGTTGGATCATTACTAATATGATAATGGGTTGAGTTGGATTCATTTGGATTTGTTACCAATGTGTATGGCTTAGGTTTAGGACGTTATGATGTATGTGGAATGATGGCTCTATTGTGGGTTTTTATAATGGTTCTAGAGCAACCGGCAGCCTCTTTCGTAATCCTAACCACGAAGGGAGGTATAATCTAAATCAACCTTTGAAGGAAAGGAATCAAGGATACTTGTCCAAAAGGAGGTGCTTTTGTCTTCATTTTTTAAGCTTTGTAAGGATTCATTGCTCAAAGATTTAGCAAAGTATAAAATGTGATAAATTTGTCCGATTCTATTTTTCTTAAGGCTCATTTACGTGTAGAATTGGGTATGTTGTGACATACATGGCTACATCTTTTTTGTAATGTAACTAGTGCTTGGGTTCACGTGATGCGCGCTATAAATTACAATTTTGTAATTATAATTTACATCTATCTATCTGGTTAAAGTTGTCACTTCAAATTTTCAAATTTTTTATTTTTTTGAAATTCTTTTATTTATTTATTTTATTTGTAGGAATTGACTTCATACAAATTCCTCAATTAATTGAGTTTCACCCCTTAGTAAAATTCTTTTAATTTATTATTTGTTGAATTGAGTTGTCACATCAAACTTTGACTTTTTGTATTTTTAGCCTTTCAGTTTTTTTTTATTAATTTATTAACTTCAATTTTTTTTTAACATGAAAAAATGAAAACAGAAATTTATATGTGAAAGGCTTATAGAATTTAAAAATAAATCACAACAGTAATTAATAAACACTTAATGAATGCACACACACAGGAATATTAAGAGTGTGCTTGGAAGGAAATATGGAAATAATATTAGAGAGAAAAATTGTTTTTTTAATAGGATTCACATTTTTTACTCTTTTTTAATTTTTAAAAAAAAAATTCTATTTTCATCTTTTCTCTTTTTATCCTCTAAACCAAACATATTTTAAGTATCACTCAAACTAGAAAAGGGCCCTTGTTCTCTCATTGAATATATACCACCTTACTTGTGATGTCTCTAACCTTAACAATACTTTTAATTTTATAGTTAAGGACTTAACTAGAAATACAAAACTTAAAACAAAATGTTGAACACTTAAGAGTTTCTACATAAATTAGTATTTTGTGCTTAATATTTTGGTTGTATCATGTAATTGATATTAATGATGCCTTACACATAAATATAATTAATAATTATGTTTTTATTTTTCCATGTACAAGTTTCAAATAGTAAAAAGATTATTTGATGTTAAGGTGCAATGTAGCACCTAATAAATATATAAACTAGTCAAATATGAGAAGTTTTAGTAACACTATTATTAGTTTAACTTTTTTTTTTTTTTTACAAAATTAGGAATACAATCCATTAACACAAAGAATGAAATCTATTTAATTTTATAATTTTCAATAAATTTTAACCAATAATAAAATATGTATTACAAAGAGTGTATTACTAACATCTCAATATACATATTTTTAAGGACACAACTTACAAGTGAAATGTTCATCTACATATTATACTATGGGCCTATTTGAATGTAAGACTCTTTAGAAGCATTTCTAGAAGACGAAAGTAAGAAGAAAAAAATGAAATGAACTTCTCCATAAGTAAAAATGAGCTATCCATTAGCTAATTTATAGACGTCATCTCATCTTTTAGAGAAGCTACATTGGTGAGTTTCTACAAATTAGTTAATAGAGAACTTATTTTTATTTATGGAGAAATTCATCTCATTTTTTCCTCTTATTTTCTTATTTTCCTCTTATTTTCTTATTTTAAAAGTACAGAAATTTATCCAAACAGCCCTAAAACTCTTACTGTTAGTTTCTAAGAAAACTAAACATTTCAATTCAGCAACTATAATATCAATTTCAATTCGACAATATCACACTGAAGACAAATTATCAGGTTGATGTGAATCAATCCACACAAGTTGAAGTTGCTCATTATTTCTTCCATGCATATTGCCAATGTGGTGCCAAAGAAAATTCTTGATAACCATGATCACGAAAACAAAAGCATCGGCAGTGAAGGCATAGATTCCCTCTCCCTCCAAGCCCAAGTGCAATGTTAACGTTAAAGTGGCATCAAGCAGAGAGTAGTGATGGCCAGGCTTCAACAAAATGATTATGCAAAGGGAATCAATAGCGAGAAAAGCAAAAGTTGACCATGCAGCTACCTCAGAAGATCCATCTTGATGATGCTTCTGTTCAATTCCTGAAATGAGAAGGGACATGACCCTCATAACTACAAATTCTCCAAGAGACTTCAAGAAGAAATGGTTCTTGAACCTCTCGTATGCAGATGTGAAGAAGCTGAAGAAGAGAAGGAAAATTACAAATAGAAAGTGCACAACAGCCACAGAGAAAACCAGAAAAAGTGCATAATTATGGCCATCACTACTAACATACGTTTTGTAAAGCTCGGTTTCCATGAAGGAGCAACATGCTAACATGAAACTTATTAGACTCACTACGAAACAAATCATACGCATTGGTGTCATCTGAGGATAGACATTTTGTGCTAGCCATATTTGGGGTGGGGATGGAAAAGCAATACTATGATTAATAATGCCCCTCCAATAGTACTGTAATACTTGCCTAAAAGTGATAAGTGTTTGGTTTAAATTTTGTGACATGGGAATGGTATGACTAGTTGATGACATACTTGAACCTGTTGAATGGCTTTGGAAAGTGTTTCCAGGGTCAGGTGGAATGTTTATTGTAGAGTTGAGCTGTAGTGATGAACTTGACATGTATGAGAGAAAAAAAAAAAGGGACAATAAAACAAGATTGGTTATGTATAATATTTAGAGATTTAATGAAAAGGTTGTGGGGGTAATTGATGGAGGAAAACACGAGTATTATTGTTGAGGTTTCATCTAGACTCGTGCTAAGGGTCTTATAGTTGAAAACTTTCATGCTTTCCCAAGCAAGGCATAAAATAAGATTAAAAGAATAAAGTTTTCCCCGGTTTGCTTAATTTATTGATAAAGAAATGCATAAGGATAAAAGCAGCTGAAGAAAGTAATATCTCTTTCTTGATATATGCTCTATGTCAGTGTTCACATTGGAACAAGTATCAGTAGGTATCTAACGTACAGAGATAGTAGTAATACGAAGCAAGTGCAAAACCTTGAATTGATGCTCACACTACTAAAAAAAGAGTTTCCACTAAGCTTCATCAATACATCAATATTGGTTCAACAAAAACCGTCATCAAAATTAACGCGAAGTCAATTTTGAAATTAAATCCAAATTTTCTCCACATTGGTTATCAAAAAATCATCGTGAAAAGAACTTTTCAACATCGGCTTGTTGTATAACTGACGTTGAAATGAGATGTTCAGCATCGGTTTATATAAAACCGTTGTTGAATGGGCTCAGGTCCTATTTGCTCTCTCGAGCCCTAGCTTCCAATGTTTATCTCCCTCATAGAGGTTGAGAGGAGCGACACACACTACTACACAAGCCATTTTTTACGTCGCGGTATCTAAGTCGGTTGTGCGAAAACCGATGTTGTATGTATCCCAGTGGCAATTTTATAAATAAATTAATTGATTTCGCAATTCGACGACGGGTTTTTGTTGACCGTCGTTGTAGAATCATTTACAAAGTCGGTTGCTCTAATAACCGACTTTGAAAGATTTACATAGTTTTTTTAAAAAAAAAATTAAATTATTTAGCCAGGTAACGTCGATTTTTTTAAATGACCGTCGTAATTTTGAGCCTCTTCAAAGTCGGTTTTGTTAACAACCGACTTTGGTTCTATTTAAAAAATTTTAAAAGCAAATTAATTCCGCCCTAATCCCCTTTGTATGCGCATTCTCTCTCTCGTGTTCCATCTAGGTCACGTAGTCTGCGACTCCGGCACCCTCCTCTCAATCTCCTTCTCGTCCGGCAGCGGCACGTGCACCACAAACTCCCTCCTCTCCCTCTCCTCCTCCTTCTCCCTCTCCCTCGGCCCCTCCTCCTCCACCACCTCCTCCTCCTCCTTCAGCACCTCCCTCGCCACCGCGGTCACCTCCGCCACCTCCCCGCTTAGCACCCCGTTCCTCGCCTCCCTCCTCACCTCGTCCAACCTCCTCCACTCCTCCGCTGCCAACTCTTATCCTATGTCCACAATGCAACAGCGCACTGTCTCGTTACTCGCCGTACCCCCAATGTTCGACCCCCACCTTCCTAATCACAGGATCAAGGCTCGTTCCTTCCAAACATCCCACCGCAAGGGTGATTCGTGCTCAGCATAAGGCAAGAACGAATTTGTGTTTTGTAATGGTTATCTACGTACTTGGATTATCTTCTGCTAGGTAATGCAAGACATGCTCAAGTTTAGTCTCTTTTTTTTTTTTTTAATTCTAATAGTAATTGTATCCTAATTGTTTTGAATTGAAGTAAATTTAGTGAATGATGAATGTTGGATATTCTATTTCACATTTTATTATTGTTAGTAGTAGTGTGGGAGAGATAACTTATAAGTGGGGTGTTAGTGCTAATATTAATTTGTTCCTTTTTTCCTTTCTTATAACTGGGACTGATGTGGAGAAGTTTGATTGTTGATTCTTGTGATATAATTTTGAAACATTGTTTTGTATTCTATATAAGCGAAGAATAGATCGACTAGTTTTGAAGTGGGTTTGTTGCGAATTTGAACTTTTTTCTGAACTCAACTTATGTTCAAACACACTTTATAGTTAGTTGTTCAATGACGAGAATGGGGTTAGGCTTGGATACTAAGTGCAGTTGTGATGGTTGAAAAATAATGATTTTTCTCATGGGAGTTAACTTGAAGTTCAAACTATTGGCATCTCTTTTTTCATTTGAGGTTGGAGCAGTAATTTTTTAGAAATGAACAATTTTATATCTGCCTTAATTTCATTTTACTCTACTGCATGGACCCTTAAGTTGTGGTCGTTTTCAAATTGGTTTATATCACATTAGGACACTGGATACTGGGTTTCTCATTCTCAACCATGGGCATTTGATGTTGAGTTTTGAAGCATATTCGGAGCAGATTATTTTTATTTTGATTTTAAGAATCAGTTTGAGAGGCCCTATTGTAAGTAGTTACTTAGCTAAACATGTCATTAGTGGTATGCTTACATGTATTCTGATCATTGTCTATTGCTGGTGTGAAATGAAACAGTTAATTTGTTTATTTTTATGATTATCTTTTGTGCCCAAAATATCATAAGCTCTGCAACAGGAACTTTTGTTCCCAAAACTAGCGTGTGATAGGATTCTAAGTGCTTTTAGTCCGTTCTTGCCTTATTTAAGTGCCTGGTGTCAGATTATGATTCTGTGTTAAATTTCGGGTCTTGATTTGTTCATTGCTATCGAGACCTAGTAGCTGTAGAATAAATGCCCTCTCAACTTTTTCTGACCGACAAATTACAAGTTTCTATTCAGAGGGAACTTTCCATTAAATAATTGTTTGCAAACATGTCTTTCTTTCGTCCTGGGTAAGATTAATGAGTAGATGGACACAAGAATGATCAATACTTGGAACTGAAGATATTATGGACAGCTTATTCAGCAGTTTTCAGTGATTTCCCTTGAAGCTTAACCTCATAGTTGCTTGTTATGGCCTTCAACAATTAAAGGAAGTTAAAGAACCAAATCAGAGCTGGATGATCACATTTGGTGCTCTTAATTACTTGTATTGTATGGCAGCCTTTCTATGTTTCTTATATAATTAAAAGAGTTACATATCTGTCAGAAAGTTTTGAATGCTTATTAGATTTTAGCCGTGTTCTACTTGTATTCCATGTCCAGACTCCAGATCTTGTTCAGCATGAATCAGGTAGAGCTGTCAGTTGCCACCACAGGTATCTTTTCAATTAGTCTCCAAAGGTAAGTTGGTACAACATTTAATTAATTTATAACAAGAGAGACTAGACTTTTATGCTAATTAATGATCCATATTGAGGTGACTGGGTTTTCTGCAGAAGTGAGGGAACAAATATATAAAGTGGCATCTATCAACCTTTGCTCTAATATCTCTGGTCAAATTCTTGCAACCTTAGTCAGAGTCCACCTAAGGTTAACTCCCTGTATTTGAAGTATAATTTTTCTGCTGCAAGCCTGCAACCAAATTTTGGCCACATTATTATTACCAGAGCACCAGAAACTTTGAATGATATATTATTCTAGAATGAAGTGAATTGTACAGAAACTTTGAAATCCTTTAATGTGACTGTGTGAGTGAAAAATTGCAAGCCTCATTCAATTACTTTTCTCTCTAGTATTCTTTTCAGGATAGGTAGAATCTTTCCATGGAATCCATTGATTTTCCTGTTGAAGATGAGTAAGTAATTGACATCAATCAATTGATTAGTTTCACAAATTGACATCAATCTCTACACATTTTTTTATTTGAAACATGGAAGCAAGAGCTACAGAGAGGGTTAAGCAAGAAGAATATATAAAGAAATTGGAGGTTTGTTCTATTGTTTCCTTATAAATACTTAATATTAATTGGTTAATCACAATTTTCAGAGGGAATGGGCTGAGGCCAAGCAAGAGATAAATGAAGAGCCTCTGGTATCTCAATTATTTTAGCATGTCAGTTAATATTGTCTTTTGTTTCCTTTCATTCTATTCCCTGTCTCTTGTCTTTTGTTTATTTATTATTTTTTGCAGTTTCATTTTGATATAACTTTGATATACGGTGCAGGGTTTGACAGTGAACGAAATGAGTGAGCTACGTGACGACATCAAAATGCATCTAGACCTTGACAGGGCAACACCAACTCATGTAGAATATTGGGAGGTATCACCCTGTTTCCATTGTTTATTTTTTTCTTTATAGTTCTGCACATGTTACTTAATTAATAACTAATACCTTATCTAAACAACAAATGCAAGATAATTTTAAAATGAAATTTGATGTGATTTGGAGCCCAAATGAACTAGTTGACTTCCATGACCTTATGCTGTTTTTAGTTAACTTGTATGTCTGTTATTATTGGTATCTTGTTTAAAGTTGAAGACTCATTGTTTAATGTCTTCTTACAGGCACTCCTTCTGGTTTGTGATTGGGAGCTAGCTGAAGCTCGAAGAAAGGATGTACTTGATCCAGTGTTGAGCCAGATGTCAAAAAGTCAATTGTGGGTGTGCGTGTGTAGGTGAGATGGTTGGGTTAAACTTTGGTTAGGGATGCAGTGTTGATTTCTAATACTTTTAGAACTACTTAAGAGTATTGTTTTACTTTAGGGACTATTTAGGAGAGAGAGTGGTACTTCAGGCATGAAATTGATGGTTTTACTCTTTGCTGGTTACTTGGCTTTGAGACTTCGGAGATTGCATTTTTTTGAATAACTTATGTTAATGGATTTTGTGATTATAGGTATCACCATTTGAAATTATATCCAGAAGATGAATCTGGCCCCCAGTCTACAAAGAAACCTGTGGTTGTTGAATCGTATAATGAGATTGTTTTTCCTGAACCCTCGGAGGGTTTTCTTGCACGTGTACAGAATCATCCTGCTGTTAATGTGCCTAGGCTTCCTGCTGGTTTGAATTTACCAAGTCCTGGTACTTTCCTTTCAATGTTATTCCGACTCCTACTATTATTTAAGTTTTTTCCCCTTCAGATTTATTTCTTTAAGCTTTCCCTTGTTTTGGTTTCTGCAGTACCAATTGATACTGTGAATGATAAGGAGAGAGGTGACACCAAAGATCATCCTCTAACCCAATGGTTCATGAACTTCTCTGAGGCTGATGAGCTCTTAAAACTTGCAGCAGCTCGCCAGCAGGTTATGGTTTCTTTATTCAATTATTCTATCATACCTTGTCAGTAGGGATTATTAGTGGCTTTTATTCTGCATAAGTTATTGTGTAGATGCTATGCTATACTGCTTGTTCCTTAAAGTAATATTATTTTATGCAGTTATAGGATTACCATCTGAAAGTAAATATAATCAGTTCACTGATCCATTCCTGATGTGCAACTAATCAAGATGATCTTCTCACAAATGAGATACTTTTTTTTTGTCTGCATTCTTCTTGTTTTTAGTCTAGGAGGCTTTTATTGGATGGTGAAATCTAATGGATTAGTCCGTGGTTTTCACCAAATGTTTTATTTGTTTGACACTGTTTTATTATTATTATTATTATTATTATTATTATTATTATTATTATTATTATTATTATTATTATGTATTTTGTAAAAAGTTATAATATTTTTTTCTATGAAAATATTAAAGGTATTTTTTTGGTCCCCAATACTTTTCTTTGAATCTGCCGCATTAAGACCCATAGTTTTACCAGCTTTTTTTCTTCTATTTATTGTAATCTATAATATTTCTTTTCTCTGCATTCACGGTGTAGAGGTGTTTTTGGAATATTAGAGTTAAGAAAACACTTAGAATTAAACTCTTATTATATGTTTTAGAGATAAAATTATTTACCACAAATGTAATACCATGTTAATAGTTACATGAATACATTTTTTTATACATCGAACACGTATTTTTTATAATATAAACATATAAGGATATTTATTTTTATATGCTCCACTTTTGTCATTTTAATTGTGTAATGATGATCAAATTTAAAACTCTAACACCGTAGTGATTTTTATCTCAAATTTAAAACTCTAATAGGAAATTAGAAAGTTACTCTATATTATTAAGAGCATTCACTGTGTAATTTTCATCTTTTTCATTAATTCAATATGTTACCTCATGAATATCAATAGTTTTTATATCTCGTCAGTTTGATCTTCATCCCTTTGATCCATGGTTACAAGTACGTAGTTTTTACCCTCTTATAATGTATCACCAATGCATTATCTTAGATATGAGAGGGTCCACTTAGGCAATGTTAACAATATCCTTGGGTCGGTTTGGACAAACTTTTTAATAAATACTTTTAAGATTAAAATGAGAAGAAAAATCAAGTTAGTTTCTGCATAAGCTAATTAATTTGTAAAAGTTCTTTCATAGGTTTTCCAAATTAAAAGTTTATTATTAACTTATGTCAAAGTTAATTTAGTATATAAAAACATTTATTTAAATTTTTCTTCTAATTATATTCTCTTATAAAGAAGTTGATCTGCCTTAATACATAGCATATCTTTATTAATTCCCAAGCAAATGTTATTCTGAAAGAAAAGGTTAGGGGTAAGGATGATTAGCTTATTTATTATTTCAATTAATTGACGAGCAATTGACACGTTCTATGCTTTTTATTGTTTTGTTAGATATTTCACTGGAAACTCATTCACTGGACCAATACCCAACTGGGTAGAAAATGCTAAACATCCCATGTGAGTTTCTATTTCAAACGCAAATTAATTATATGTTTTGATGAATTAAATGATTTAGATATTCTTAGTTTTTGGATTCTATGTTTGCTTAATTTCTATTTGGGGTCTTGCTAAGCCCTCTGTTAAGATTAGATTCTAAGAATTAATACTATCTTGAATATTGGTTAAATAGTACAAAAGAAGGAAATAGCTGATTTGATACATTGGGCATTGCATGGGTAAATTAAAAAAAAATGGTATTTAAAAAAAAATGGGACCATCAAAGTCGATTATTTGAAGGAATCGACCTCGTATATATCAATTCTAAGTCAGTTATTTAAATGAACTGACTTTGTTTTCATACCTTCTAAGTCGGTTATTTAAAAGACCGACCTTGTAGATGAACAAACTAAGTCGGTCATTTTAATAAATCGACCTTGTATCCTAATCTTCGAAGTCAGTGTTCTAAAAAACTGACTTTGTTATCATACTTTCTAAGTCGGTTTTTTGTAATAATCGACTTTGTAAGAGTACTTTCTAAGTCGGTTATTTAAAATAACCGACTTAGAATATGCGAATTTAAAAAAAAAAAAATATAAAACGACTTTAAATGGCCCAAATAACCGACTTTAAATCCTCCTGCTGTAGCACCAAGCGTCCTTGTGAGAAGCCCACAGCTCTCACTTGCTGTGCGCCGCCGTCACGGCATCTCCGATGGCAACGGTTACAGGGGTGAGGGAGTGTAAGGTGAAGTCGCGGGAACCCGACGGATCTCACGGAGCGGATCTTTTTGGAGCGAGAGGCGAGGATGTGGAACAATCCTGGCCATTGGATGCCTTGCATGATGTCGAGGTCGATGATGTGGACGCGACCCTCGTCGTCCAGGGCCTGGAAGATTGCCTGGTTCGCGGTGAAGTGCAAGAACTTCACCAGCGGCGACACCAAGTTGTAGGATTGGAACGCGTTGAAGATTCGATGTGACTTAGTTAGGGCTACCAACTTCGCGGTCAGCGACGAGTAGGAGCCGATGCAGGAGCTCACCACGCGCGCCTGCAGCGCCTTCGCGAAGTACGCACCGACGCGCTCCGACTCCGACGAGGTCCCGTACGGCGACGAGAGCTCCGCGATCTCCTGCAATATTAATAGCATTTTTAATTTTTCCCTGTGCTTTTTGTCCATTGCTTTTGTTGAAGTTGTGCTCTAGTAGCAAGAAATTTTTTTGCCTTTGGTATTAAATTAGGACAATCAGTATGCAGTATACAGTAACAAAAAAAAGTTAACTTTGATTTATTACCAGTGAATTTTTCCAACTGTTTTTTTCAATTATATGATGATATCTCATTAACTTTAAGTGTTTATAATGATCAAGCAATATATCAATTTGTAATAGTAGAAAAATTATTTGAAATTGATTGAAACTAATTTAAAGGAAAATAAAATGGTGTTTCATTTCTCACCCTATGAAGATTTGTAAAGTCCGCTATACATATCAAATTAGTGACCCATTCCGTGCAGTTATTAATAAAATGAGAAGATTTCATCAGTAGGTAACTAGGGATTATGGGTTTGGAATTGGAGAGAAATTGATGAGAGTTTAGTGATAACAAAAATTCAAATCATGAAATGGAAAAGAAAGTAATTTTTTTGTTATAGAACTATTGAATCTCCTGTCCATGAGACAAATTTTATTTGGCACAAAAAGGCAGCCTATTAAGCTGGACGCAACATTTTACCTTTTAACTTATCTTCTTATGAAATATATACAAAATGGAAAAAAATAAAAAGAAGCATATCTTAATTTGCAATATTCTGCACGAGGCTAGAGTTGCGGTCAGTAGGCCATTGTTGCTAATACGAAGAAAGCAAAAAGGCCACAATCCACATGATCTGCTCAGTTAGTGCTCTTAAAGCTGACTTAGTTATCAATACTCGTTCATTGTTAAATTTTAAAAGGAAAAGTTCATGTTTTCTAATGAGAAAAGTTCATGTTTTCTAATGAGAAATAAGTTAGTAGTATTTTTTTTAATATGAAATCAATAGTATATTGATCGATCATTTTTAATACATTTATTATAACTCTGTATATTTGGATTTAATTAGTCTTTGATGCAAATCTTAAATAATTTTGGGGTTGACATTTCCCCCCTATTTAGGCCATAACCCGAGCTCCAAAAATGATATTAAGATGATCCCATTGTCTATTAAAAACGTATATACATTTCTCATGAAGAGGTCGTGAGCTAATTTATCCTAAATCATGGATGAATTTCAACTATATTTGCAAAATTTTGAAATGATTATATATATGGTTAAAATATGTTTCCAGTCCTTATAAATATAGGAAAATTTGAAATTCGTCTTTACAAACTTTTTTATATATTTTTCGTTCTAGTAAAATTGAAATTGTGTTATTTTGTTGCCTGGAGATAGGCTTGGATGAATCCAAATCTAAGTATCTACTAAAAATTGGACACTTGGAACTATGTGTTTTGCCTTGACTAGAGCTATGCTTGATTAGCTTATGGAGTACTAGATTTGTAGGGTTTGAGTGAAGAATCACAGCAGAGAATGGGAAGAGATGTTGAGGGCATATGGTGTTGGTGGTGACATAGGTGACCTCGACGATGTGGCAGTCATAGTGAAGGAGGAGTGTGGTTGGGTCAAGGGTTCTGATGGTGGTGTTTGGTTTTGATGGTGGTGACACTAGGGTGGTGTTTGGTGGTTGTTGTTATGGGTTTGGTCAGCAACGTGGCAATCACAGCTGAGAAGGAGCGTGGCTCGATCGAGGGTTTTGATGGTGGTGGCACGGTGGTGTTTGGTGGTGGTTATTAAGGGTTTGTGAGAAAAGGTGTTTTTGTAAATAAAAAAATCTTACAATTTGTGACAGTTTTTAACCATCACAAATTGTGATTTGATTTAAAAAAGATTATGTAATTTCTGACATTTTTAATCCTCATAAATTATTTTTTAAAATATAAATTAAAAAAATGTTATATAAGTTTGGATTTGTCCAAGTATGATTTTGGACCTAAAAATAACACATTTTAATTCTACCAAGATAATAATATACCTAAAATTTTGTAAAGACATAAAACTTTTTCATATTTATAGAGATTTAAAATATATTTTAACCTATATATTGACAGTTGAAAAAAGTTTGACAAGTTGTAATCTTGGAAAGAAGTTAAAAATTTATTTTATTTTCTAAAGTCTTAAATTAATGATAAAAATATAAAATCATTAAAGTTTAGTGCTAATATATAATACTAAAATTTATAATAAAAAAATATCCATGAAAGACTCGTCCATTGAACTACGGGTTAAAAAATTATTTTTATCAAGATGTATTACACATTTAATCTCTTAAGATGGGTATAATTTAAAAAAAAAAATACTATTCAAATATTTCAAAAAAAAAAATGTTGAAATTTATCATAAAATGAAAAGTCTTATCCAGAACTCGTAGCCATATCTAAAATCAATGTAAACTTGATTTAATTGGACATCAATATCTACAAACACGTACATGTATACTTTAATTTGCAATGGACTAGCAAGATCATTTAGGAGTGTTCGCAATCTATTAATATGAATGATGTCCAGAAATCAGGTAAATAATGAATCATTAATATTTTTTATAAATGTATAAAATTAAACCTATTCAAACTATCAAAAGAAAAAGAAAAATTATTATAAAAAGCCTCCAACGAGATCTTAGGACAAATAAATTTGATTAGATTAATGAGTCCGTTTTTATGTTATTTCAAACTGTATTTGTGATGATTTTATTAATCACATTCCACAAACTTAGAGCTGAAACAAGGATGAAGAATGGCCAGTTTTTGAAACCAAGGCAATAAGAATGTCTGATTTAGAGGTATCAGAAATACCAAATTTGAAGGCACTCGATACCAACCTGTACACATCATCTCACACTATCGTCTTAAACGTCTTGTAAATGACAGTGTAAGTGTGTGTGAGCTGGCTTTGTCACCCTTTCTCCCTTTCAATATAAGGATTCAGGTCTATTTGATATTTTTTTCCTATTTTTCTTTTGTTTTAACTATTAGTTTTTAAAATGATTTTATGTCACTCAGTAATTAAAAATTTATCTAAAATTTATTTAGTATTGGAAATTATTTTTGAAATAAATATTTTAAAATTAAAAAAGTTAAAACCAATATTGAGAGACTCTTGTTCTATTTTGTAGTTCTAGTTCAAAGGCATGAGTCAACTGAATGGTGAGATGATGTAACTGTGATGAGATAGTTTGGTGTGAGAGAAATTTTCTTACTTTTGTTTTGAAAATTTAAAACAATTTTTTAAAAGAGAAATTAAAAGAACCAATAATCTTAACTATATTACTTTTTATGCTCATAAATAAAGGTAAAAAAAAATATATGAGTGTAGGTCGATTAAATGATCTAATCAATCTAAACCAAACTAGAGAAAAAAAAATATGAGTTGGTTTAAACTATCAATTTGGTTAAAATCTTAAAATTATAAGCTTAGTGACATTTGTTCAAGTATTTGTTTTCGGTATGTGGAACCCTATCAACAACCAGAACCTATACCATTTCAGATTCTTATAAAAAAATTTGTAGTTCTATAATTTTATATTATAGAATTCTTTAATTTCTACTTTTGATATTATTCATTAATTTTGTTTCATTTTGTTTTATTATTTTATTGTCTGACTTGATGACTTGATTCAGATGAATCTAAATATAATTAAATTGATTCGAATATAATTATAAAATAATAAGAAAAAATTTCTATTATGATAAATCTAAATATAATTAAATTAGTTCGAATTCAAATCTAATTATAAAATAATATGTGAAAATTGCTATTCAACCTTAAACAATTAACTTAATTGATTTAGATTTAAGTTTCTCTTAAACCCAAATCAATTTAACCCGTGACTATTCTTAACTTACCAAGAAATGCATCTCTATTAATTTTTTTATATATATATTTTAATTAATTTATGTAGTCCTAGTGTCCCACCATGCACCATTGCTCTGTTGTCCCTCTGTTACATCGAATACGATTTGTGCCATACACGTATGTATGCTGACCCACGAAACTCTAGGCATATTAACAAATTAATGTCATGTATCATTAGATAAAACCTTTCACACTATATATGAATTTCTAGAATAATTAGTAGTTATAATTGTCATCTAAGCACCATGAGAGAGATATGTTTTTAATAAGGATCAGTTTCACGCCTAAAATAAATAGATAAATAAATAAAAGTTTAAATATGTTTTTAATTTATGATATTTACTCAACTTTTGTATTTGATTTTTGATAATAAAAAAATTCACATCTATTTTTTGATATTTGAAAAGTTTTATTTTAGATTTTTGATGTCAATAAGTAATTATATATTCTTAAATATTTGATAAAATTATTTGTGATGATTCAAAAATAGTAGGTATTTAATGTTTGATTTAAAAAATATATTAAAAGACATCCAGAATTATAAAAAAAAAAAGTCCATAATAAAAAAAAAAACACGTTGACTTTCTCGTCTTCCCTGTGTGCGCGACCTCCAATCAAAATCCACCGTGCGCCAACCCTTCATGAAACCACCATAAGCGATCAGATCTAATTAGTAATGCCTTCGACCTCCATAATCGCGAGCGTCACCATCATTGTTACCATATCTAGCCACAAGGACCATCACGTCGCCACAACCCTACCATTCACCTACCACGACAACTACATCACCACCACCTTAACCCACCCAAACAGCACCCACCCAACCCTTTCCACCAATCATAGTTGTTCAGAATCACAACAGAAGAATTAGAATTAGAATTAGGATCGACCAAGTTTGAATTTTGAGTGTGACCTAGAATCTGAAGAATGGTGTTCAAGATACCCAATTGGTTCCTCTCCAAGGTTTCAGTGTCAAGTTTGGGGTTTTCAAGGAATTTTCCAGAGGGGTCGTCGATGTGTGCAATGGCGTCGCAGATGAGCGCGACAGCACGGTGGCCGCAGCTACAGAACCAGTAGAGGACGATGAGGCTAAAAAAATTTAATTGATTCGGGCTATTTTTAATTGCTAAAAAATTTAATTTGATTTTGAAATAAGTGTTGATGACTTGGGAGCCGCCACAAATTATGTTATCAAATATTTAACAAACACGTTATCACTTAATTAATGATAATGGTCTAAACAAAAATTTTGAAATATCAAAAGTATATGAAAAATGAAAAATTATCAAAAATCAATCACAAAAATCAAATATATACCAAAAATTAAAAACATATTTAAATTATAAATAAAATTAAGAAAAATATATAACTCGGAAAATGTACTATCAAGAGTTGTTAGTAACCCAGACTCATGTGACTTCTTGTTCCTTTTTCACTTTTATTTTTTAAATTCTGATTACTTTACTACATTTCTCATGTGACTTCTTGTTCCAAGCGAAATTTAAGACGTTCACATGATCATACATGGCACTCACCTTTCGATTATCTGAGATTAATTTAATTGATTAATTTGACAAGCTTGAAAAAATAATTTATTCCGATTTACTTTTAGCAAACGTACCATTATATTGTTTTGACTTCTATTTTTTAACAATATCATGAAAGTCAAATAATTCGTACATCTTGCAGTTAATTTCTTTGTTACCATGACCCTAAACCTGCAAAATGCAAACCACACTTCAGAGTTGGTGTTAAGGCATATAGTGTAAAAATATTCGTGTTACAAAACCAAACCAATGAGAACTTTTACCTTACATGCATCCAAAAAACAACACTTGTTAAATGTTTAACGGCAAAGTTAAGAAAAACAAAAAACAAAAAATAATGAGAAATTCCCATGCCACAAGTAGTTTATCTTTCCATGTTTTTTCTGTTCCTTCCCTTCTTTTACTTCAATTCTGAGTTGTGCCAAGAAGGGAATTCATCCCTTTAAGCCCAAGTGACTTACTATAGTGTCTTGGTTCGTTTATTTGGTGGTTCAATTTGTAGTTTGAAATATGATTTTGCGTATGTAGGTTGCCAGCCAATGTGTTGTTGACACTTGACAGTACAAAATTATCTACCTTTTTTCTTAATATTTTTTGCCCTTTCACCAGTTTTTACCAATGTCCAATTTCATGACCCATGAACTGATTTTTAGATCCATATGTTTGTCCAAATGTCAAGAAATTTTGTGGATTTAAATGACAATTCATTGTATATATAATTAATCAGTCTTTAGTCAATACACATCAAAAATTACTTTTATGACTTTATCTGATGTATTCCTTTTAACATAAAGAGCTACATTCTTTTCATCTTTGACCCCATTAGATTTTTGTGGTCTGGAGGTATCTCTCCCAACTTCGTGGTAGACCCTTCATCTTTTTTTTCTCCACTTTTCTAGAATCCCTCACCTCTGTATCCTACGTGCCAATATGCTCAGTCTTTTTATTTTTAGAGAGGTTTATTGATCTAACCAACATTTAAAAAGTAAATATAACATAACTATCTTTTTACTTGTCTAAAAGATTGATAAGATTTTTTTTTAATGATGAAATCTATTTAAGATTGATTTCTCCCAACAAATATTTTTTCATACACACAAACTAGGGATTAAACTCCTCACCACATATTTAAGGGATCAAATTATCTACCAATTATATCAGTTTGTGATTAATAAGAAAAATTAAATTACAAAAGAATTATATTTTTTTTCTCAACCGGATAATTTCGTTAGAGATATTGCTTAATTTTTCGAAACAGTGGTTTTTCATGCTAACCGGTAATGTGCAAAGTGCAGAGATAGTAAAATGGTGATTATTTCTACAGCTATATATGACACATTGGTTAGCCAAATCGTACAGTAATTTTAACATAAGCTGATGTACTAGTCTTATCAATTAATAACTTATAACTAGCATGCCCTTTGAAAGATAGGTTATTAACTTTCGTTCATAAACAATTGATCTAAAAAAAAATCGCATTCAATACATTGATCGATAATGTTAAAATGGATATAGTTGGTGTTGAATCATTGACAAGTGCGCAAAAGTTCAATTTCTTTTTTGTTTGACTAATTTTCTTGATATTAAGAATTTTTTTTTTTTTGGGGGGGGGACAGATTCTGATCTAATACAAGTAATATAGACAAAGTTTAACTTATATACACTCATCGATCTAATAAAAAATTACTTTATCGTAGCAACATGTTAATAAATAGAAATATGTAATCAAATAATTAAATTTTATTAGATATATATAGGAAGGGGTCAAATTATTCTATGATAAGATTTTTATATTTATTCTCCTTGATAAATTTTTAGGGGAACTTTGTGGCCAACATTTACTTATATTTAGAAAAGTATATTGCATATTAAAATAAAGTTGATTGATGAAATATTAAATAATTTTTAAATTAAATGAAATTTTGTATAGACTTCTTATTGTGAACTCTCATTACCAACGGTTGAATTAATGAAATTCTATCAAGAGTGTCTCCTCTTTCTATTACTTTTGTCATAAAAAAATTTAATGAAATTCAATATCTAAAAAAGAATTTATTAAATAAAAAAAATTAAGCATGACTTACTCATCAAATAAGTTGATTTTTCTCAGCCACTGCAGGGTTGCTCTGTCTCATAAAACATTGTCAGCACACTTCAGCAGCTCCACAAATGACTCTCACTTACCAAATCTGTCAAAAATTTAAACGCATGAAAATTTAATTCAGTAGGTTTTATTAGGTGTACAATAACCTACCACACTTATTGAACACTGCTTTTATCTTCCCTCTCGGCCTTTTATTTTGTTTTTCACTAACTTTTTATTGTCATTGCTCAATGAGCAATTAATTTCATCTAATTGGATGATGACATGATTGTTAAAAGGTTGAGGAGCGACAATGGGAATTCTATTGGGTGAGTGCTGGTCCATCTTGCTGCTTTGAGAAGTCCAGCGTCTTTATATGCAAATTAAATAGGCAATTCTATGTCACAACAAAGTAAACCTTCTATCTTCTACACCTTTGATGTAACTTGACAATGCAAAATTATTTTTAGACTCTTCCTGGCCTTTTAAATTGGTGAAATTTCACCTCCAAATGCGATTTTCCTTTATGTTTCAACACGTTCTATCTTTCTTTTTTTTTCCTAGACTACATGTATTTTCACTAGAAATAGTTAATAAGACCATATTCTATCTAATTTCATTTAATCTATCTCAGACATTTATACTCATTTAATTGGGTCTGCATCAGGGTTCCATCATCCACGTTAACAATAAATTTTGTCTAAAAACTATTCTCAGAATTCATTTGGAAATTTAGTGAAGCAGTCAGGTTTATTCATTTCACAGAACTTGCCAGCTAAAGAATTGGTGGAGAATTGACTAAACCAGTCCAAAACCAATAAAACTAGTGGTGAATTAGTTAGAATTATTTTTTTTCTATTTCCAACTCAATTGATAAACTATTTTGCAAATGAAGGTTCAATATAAAGTTATAAGAGCCTATACATGAGACTCTCGTGTAAGACATAAAATGATTTGTGCGGTTTTAACTTTTATGTATGTTGTGAACATGAATCCTCAATTCAATATCTTAAATGTTACTCATTTTTACAAATTTTTACGCATTAAGAAGTTTATTTCCTTTTTATGCAGCAATACAATAAATTTCTGTACCTCACTTTTTGTTGTACTTTAGTAAGTTCTTAATGTGATATTTCATAATTGATTATTATTTACCTTTATATTAATTAAATTTTATTTTACATGTCATATAATAAGATTCAATTGTAATTAAAATGTCATAACTATATATATATATATATATATAAGGAATAGAAAAAAAAAATTGTCCTAATTCTAGAGAAAGTTGAAACTGGAGTGGACTCTTTCTAACCATACTAAGTAATCTGTTTAACTGTCAATACATAATATTACAAATATGTAACAATGTTAAAGTAGCTATCGTGTCCTAGGAATGTTAGTAACATTATTATTATTATTATTATTATTATTATTATTATTATTATTATTAATTAATTAAAATTTATTAAAATTCATTAAATAAAGTAAGTTTAAGTTATTCATTTTTTTGTAAATTGTTTTTTTGCTGAATTTTCATTTTTTAATAAAATAACGTAATTCATTATTATTTTGTAAATTTTAATAAATAATGTAGACTTTGAATCTGTTTAAAAAAATTAATAGACATGCGTGTCATTTGTCAATATAATTTTTTTTACACGTTTATTGTAAAAGTAAAAAAAAAAAAAATCATCACAGTTGGGGAATACATATAATAATGTAAAAAATATTTATTCTGCGAATACATGAATTATTTATTCATAAAAAATACTGAGGAGAAAATAGTGATACATCACTGCTATGACTTGAGCAGTGAAAATAGATAAGGAGAGAGAGAACAGTAACACATAGTAAAGAAAATATAAGGAAAATCCAAAAAAGAATCCATGTAAGCAACTAGAAGACCAAAACTAGCGGTTGCGCGAATCTCTACCTTAAACTAACGACTTTGCTTCATGCGTCGTATGTAATAAATAACATATAACTATAAAAACCTTCTCTCCTCCTAGCTTCTTGCTTTCTTTTTTCTTCTTTTTTTATTTTATTTTTTATTTTACACACTACAAAATTTCCTTGTTACGTTTTCTTTTTCATTCGTTTCACCAACTTGGCATTGGCCTTTCATATCATAATGGTTTCATTTTCATCGTCGTCATAATTCATCCATACCCTTCTCTTTGCAACTCTGAATTGTTTCAAATCTCAAAAGACCATAAAGAAAGAAAAAAAAAAAGTTAGAAAGAGAAGAAGGCCACTCACTCACAGGCACAGCAATAATTCGCACTTTTCTTTCCAACAAGTATCTTCTTCTCTCTCTCTTTATTGCCAGCTCTGCAATCTTGTCCTCCCCATACCTTGTTTCTTCTTATCTCTCTCTCTCTCTCACACAAACCAAACCATCATCACGCATTGAGATCTCAGGTACGTCCATTTTCTCTGATCACTGTTCCTTTTTTCTTCTTATACTCAAATGTTAACTGAAATGCTCTTAATTTCTCAGCCTTGATCTCATGCTGTCATCGTTTTTTCTGACTCAAGTATCTTGGATGCTGATCTGGGTCGGTCCCATATCGTGGTAACTTTGATGGGTTCTTCTTGTTTTTGTGATCACTGTGGTTTTTGATCTTTTGGGCACCACCCTCTTGTTTTGGTATTGGTTCACAGTCTTCAGCTCTTTGATCATCTGTCTCTGATTTTACTTTTGGTGATCTCGCGACTGTGTCCATTTGTGATGACATGCATTGTTTTGGTTTTGTTAATCAAGCTTTGATCAATGTCTTGTTTTTTATTAGCTGTTAGTTTGACTGAGAATTGGTTAAATGAGCATTAGATCTTACTTAGTATTCAACTTTGTAGCAACTAATCAACTCGATCCCCTACATTATGGTCCAAGATTCTTCATGCGTTTAAGCTTATTTGCAGTGTTTACTACTTGATTGTCAGCTCAGAATCAGATCAAGTATGTGCTCAAAATTCCTTGATCTTTGGTAAAAACTATTAAGTGAACAGTTCTTGTCCAGTGCATAGCCATCGTGATCATAAATTACTTTTCGGCTCTTAGATAGCTTCACAGATTTCAGAAACTGAAAATTTGGAGTGCCGAATCCATTTGGCTATCAATGACTTGGACTTGATTTTAGGCATGCTGTATGGTGGAGCAAGCAGTTACTGAGCAGTATATTATCTGAACTCTTTGCAGCAATTCACATATAGAGCACATCAATCTGATAATGCTGCTGCCAGTTTGCAGTATACACCTATTTGGAGAAGCGGCCAATTTGCAAAGAGACATGGATGGGTTGCTGTGATGAAAATTATACAGAAGTAATCTACAGTTGGATTGATAATCGATATGAAAGGGACACTGGACTTTTTCTACCTGTCTGTTTGTTCAACAGTTAAACTTTAGTCTTTATATCTTTATAAATCCATTTAGTGGTGAAAAATGTATACATTGTAGTTGTATACAAGGTGACAAGTTGGATTTAATCATAATTTCACTAAGCAGTATACAAGGTGACTAGAAGGATATCTTGAACAATATTTTAGAAAATTGAAACAGGACATCTCATGTATTGAGAGCATTAGTATTCAGATTCATTGTATAAGCTAGTGTCTAACCAATTCATGTAAAATTATAGTAATTAGGAAATTTTATTATTATATTGATTTCATCAATTCTATACAGCCAGCCTATGCTGTGTAGTTGAAACACACAATTTATTGCCTCTATCTCTTTTTCTATGTTTACTCTCAACATGGTATCAGCTTGGAGGGAGGCAAGAACTAAGATGGGCTATAGGCTCTGATACCATGTTAGATTTCAACTTAAAACCAATTGGCACTAAGTGAAGTTTTCCAACAGATATATAAGCTGCATCCCAAGAACTGAGGCAGGCGATGTGGGACTTCCTAACAGCATAAGGGTGTGTTACATATAAACCGTTCATGATCCTTCACCTAACATCTTGAGCTTTTGGGATAGTTGGTTTGCAACATCATGATCCCAAATAGAATGGCTGGCTAAAGCCTCGTATGATGATAATCCTGAAGTAAGCTAGCTTATGAACTAAAAAACCAATTAGTTGTATTATAGATTCAGTGCAAGACCTGCATTTGATAGGACAAAATTGTATGTTCTAGTTAACTAATATATTCCCATAGATAGGCAAGTGTTTAAGTTGTGGAGATGATTTTTCTGGTAATAAGTAGTTAGTTTTGCTTTCTTCTGATATACAGCATAATGACACTGTTCAGTGTGTCCAATCAAACTTCACATTCTGTTCTATTTTCCTTGGCTGCACCCCTTTTGGTCAAACCAAAATATACAATTTTTTAACACCGTGTCCTGTTTTATTCTATTTTCATAAGGCACCAAAAGTAGAATACAACACCTTCTATCCCATTTTAATGGGTCTACCAAATGCTACTGAAATTGTTGCTACTTCTGTTATCATGCTTGACAACTATACATGATTTTCTCTTTGCTAAAACATTATTAACTCTGCTTCCTCTCACACAGTGGATTACTTTGGAATTTGTAGGTGTTAGCTGAAAAGACAGTATTTTGGAAGGAATTTTCAGCAATGTCTAGTGCTACAAAAGTGTTGGATCCAGTATTCCAGGGAGTTGGTCAAAAAGTGTATCCTTAATCATGAAAATTATAATTTTTTCATTTAATAATAAAGAAAGAACAGTACTTCTAAGAGAATGATCAAGCACTAGCACTATGTAATTGATATTCAAATATAAGCATTATTGTTCTAGTTATATTATTATAAGTTGGACATATAATCTACTTGAGGAGTTTTAGACTTAGCTTTTTGTAGCGGCACTGAAATATGGAGGATTGAGGATTTTCAGCCAGTTCCATTGCCCAGATCTGAATATGGGAAATTCTACATGGGAGATTCTTACATCATCTTGCAGGTGTGAGCTGTATCCCATATTACCTTATATGTGTTTATACATTGCTAAACTTTATGACTGTATGATGACACTAGAGGCTGAATGTTGTGGAAACAGTTTATGTTTTTCTGTTTGGTCTGTGAACAATAAAATTGCATTTTAGTACTTGTGAGATTGAAACAAACAATATAATGCCAATTATAATAGAGAAAGTAACTTCTATCCACATAGATCTCAAAAGGGTGACTAATTTCAACTTATAATTCTAGGGGAACAGAACAGCTTGTATGATATATATAATAATATAAATAAGGAAACCCTTAAGTCTTTAGCAGAATCCCTACTCTTACAAATGATAGTCTTCAATTAAATTCCAATATTGATTGGAGATATATATTTCTAATTTTTGTTTTAAAAGTATTGGGTGTTGATTTCAAGTTTATTTGCAGACAACACAAGGCAAAGGAGGTGCTTATTTGTATGATATTCACTTCTGGATTGGAAAGGATACAAGTCAGGTAAGTTTGGACTTCACCCTCCCCTACTTCCAACCTCTCTCTTGTCCCATTCAGATTTTCTTCATAGAATGAAAGAGATGACTAAAATATTGAACCCTGTAATATAATGTTTTTAAGAAAAGTTATTGTTCCAAGTTTTGTGTTTATGTTTCTTCCAGGTTCACTCTTTTTACTTTTCATTTTCTCTTTCTGGTTCTAAAGTAAGTTTATGTATGATGGTTCACAATTTGGAAATTCTTGAACCAATATATTTGGAAGGAAGAATAATCTCTATTGATATGGTGAGTTTCCTTGTAGGATGAGGCTGGAACAGCAGCCATTAAAACTGTTGAACTCGATGCATCTCTTGGAGGACGTGCAGTGCAACACAGGGAAATTCAAGGGCATGAATCTGACAAATTTTTGTCCTACTTTAAGCCATGTATAATTCCATTAGAGGGAGGTGTCGCATCTGGATTTAAAAAACCTGAAGAAGAGGAGTTTGAAACACGTTTATATGTATGCAGAGGAAAAAGAGTTGTCAGAATAAAACAGGCATAGTGTTCTCTATGCATGTACTTTTCAAATTCAGTGCACATTTGTTGACTAAAAATGTGATTCAAAGGTTTCCTTATGCAGGTCCCTTTCGCACGGTCTTCACTGAATCATGATGATGTATTCATCCTAGACACTCAGAATAAGATTTATCAATTCAATGGTGCAAACTCCAATATCCAGGAAAGAGCCAAGGCTCTGGAAGTTATTCAGTTGTTGAAGGAAAAGTATCATGAGGGAAAATGCGACGTTGCAATTGTTGGTAAGGGAAAAAGGCACTTGTTTTCCTGTCACTTGATGAAAAGCCTACCATGTGATTTTGAATATATGATCTCCAAGTGTGAATTTTGATTTGTTTGTGACTATAAAAAGATGTCCCACATGGCAGATGATGGCAAGCTGGATACAGAGTCAGACTCGGGTGAATTTTGGGTTCTCTTTGGTGGTTTTGCTCCCATTGGGAAGAAGGTAATTAGTGAGGATGATATCGTTCCAGAGACCATTCCTGCTCAACTCTATAGGTATAGCTCCATAAATCTTCTTGATTGCAACTCAATAAAATGAGTAGAAAACTGTATATGATCAATTACCTTACATTTTAAAAAGGGATATAGATAATTTTTGTTGGGTCAATACTGCGTTCAGGAATTTTTTTCTTTTCTTTGTCAATTTCATATCTTATCCTCCCTTTTCTTTTTATCACCTTAGAATATAAAATTTGATTTATTATTGCATTTTAAGCAGCAGATGCTGGTTCTGAGAGAAGTGCGTTATGTATTTTGTGTTGGTTGTGAATGTTTTATTTTTTATGAAACATAAGAAGATATATTGATTGAAACTAGGGGGTTTTGAATTCTTCTCATTATGTCTGAAGTTGAAGATGTCATGTCCTTGCTGTTTGCTGGCTTATACTAGGAATGTGATTATTTTCTGCTAGATATATAATATTTAATATCTATTTTTTTTTCTTTTTTTTCTCCTTGATACTTTTAGCAGTATAGATTTTTCTTTTTTAGTTTCTATTCTATTTCTGTTTTATGATGTGTGCACTATGCATTTAAGTTTCTTGATCTGGAGGATATGTCCTTGTTCCTGCAGCATTGCTGATGGTGAGGCCAAGCCTGTGGAAGGTGAACTTTCAAAATCACTGCTGGAGAACTACAAATGCTATCTATTGGACTGTGGTGTTGAGGTATTTATCTGGGTTGGCCGGGTAACACAAGTTGAAGAACGAAAAGCAGCTTGTCAAGCAGCTGAGGTAATGCAATTGCAAGTTCCATTTCTTCATATGCTGGTTTGAAGTGGAGTCATTAATGTTACTGATATGTTCAGGAGTTTGTCACAAGACAAAAGATGCCGAAATCCACAAGGATTACCAGAATCATTCAAGGTTATGAGACACATTCTTTTAAGTCCAACTTTGATTCTTGGCCATCAGGATCTGCTACTAACAGTGCTGATGAAGGAAGAGGAAAAGTTGCAGGTGGATATTATTTCTTCTCACTTGGAATTTGACTTGGATTTTTTACCAATCATTCATCAGAATGGTATTTTTTTTGTACTGTCAGCTTTGCTGAAGCAGCAAGGTATGGGTGTGAAAGGGGTGACAAAAACTACCCCAGTTGTTGAGGAAATTCCACCTCTGCTTGAAGGTGGTGGAAAGATGGAGGTGATTTTGTAATTTTTTTAATTAGTTTCTTACCTCAATTAAATTATTCCAGCTAACATTAATGTTATTTGATATTTCCAGGTATGGCAAATCAATGGAAGTGCTAAGACTCCCTTATCTAAGGAGGATATTGGTAAATTTTATAGTGGAGATTGTTACATAGTACTGTACACTTATCACTCTAGTGAGAGGAAGGAAGACTACTACTTGTGTTGTTGGTTTGGAAATGACAGCATTGAGGTAATTTCAATCCTCTAATTTGAGATCAAAATATGTTGTGAAAATTGTAATAATTTGTTTGCATCCACTTTATAGCGCTTACCTTATTGTTAAGACTGGCCTAGAATTTCCATGCTTGGCCAAAAATATTATTTCTTAGAATGCTTTTAATGTCAGTGGATGTGATAACTTACGCTGTCAAAGTGGATGACATTCCACATCAAGCTAGCAATATGATGTGTGTTGTGTGTTGTATCTGTGAGCTACTGCAATGGGTTGCAACCTGATATGACCTTCTGAACTTTTTGGGGTGAAAATCCGTATCTTTTTTTCTGAATCATATAAGATGGAACTTGATTCTTTGGTCAGTAAAATTACTTACGCTGAAAAATAAGATTGTTGAAGACCAGGGATCTATAAAAAGAATAAAACTAGCTTGTTACCAAGTTTGGATCAAAGAACATAATGAATTTACTACACATGAAGACTCCTAGCAAGAATATGTGCTGAGAAAAAAAAAAAAAAAAGAGATAGGATGTAAAGGAAATCCATTTTTCAAAGTAATATAAGTATGGATTTCACTTTTACAATCCAATCATTTTACTACATAAAAGTGCTTGTTTTGTGTGTGTTGGGGGGAGGGGGGTGGATTTTTATTAGGAAAAAAAGTTTTCATGATCAACATCAGATTTATTCAGTATGCAACTCTCCTAAATAGTACATATTTGTGCATCTATAAATAGATTTTCTTTATATAGTACAATATTTCAATATCTTAATCTTGATTATGTTCTCTAAGAATTATATATCTTCCATGACTCATATCTTGATACATAATGAATTTCACACTAATAGTTAGCTTGCAACTTACTTTCATACTAATAATAATAATAATAATCCAAATCATTGCTGTCCAGCTGCAAAACACATGATATAACAACCTGATTTGGTATTTCTTATTTTTCAGGAGGACCAAAGAATGGCTATTAGATTGGCTAACACAATGTTTAACTCATTAAAGGGTAGACCTGTTCAGGTATCCGTAATGTGATATTATGTTGGGGATATTGCTTGGAAACTCTGTATAATTGTAATAGTTTCTTGCAGGGTCGCATATTTGATGGTAAAGAGCCACCACAGTTTATGGCTCTTTTCCATCCATTGGTGGTCCTCAAGGTATCATTTGCAAAATCCAATGCTATTTTTATTAACATATAGAGATTGTATGAAGTTAATTAGTTTACCTGACTTGTGTCTAACTCAGGGAGGCTTGAGCTCTGGTTACAAAAAATTTATAGCAGATAAAGGCTTGCCGGATGAGACATACACAGCAGAGAGTGTTGCACTTATTCGGATTTCTGGAACATCCATTCATAATAATAAAGTGGTGCAAGTAGATGCAGTATGTTCACTTTAAAATTTAACTTATTCATTTTTTTTCCACCGTAGTTATTTTTATTGGGCTACTTTCACTACTAGCTGACAACAATTATGTTATTCTTGTTCAGGTGGCGGCATCGCTGAACTCTACAGAGTGTTTTGTCCTGCAATCTGGCTTAGCTGTTTTTACATGGCATGGGAATCAATGTTCCCTTGAGCAGCAGCAGCTTGCAGCAAAAGTTGCTGAGTTTTTAAGGGTGGCTTTACTATATGTTTTTTCCTGCTCACTTTTTAATTTGTTCCTTTCTGTTTTGGAGGAGTTTTTATCCTCTCCGTAGTTTTACTTCACCTATTTTCTGCATATATAAAAAATTTGCTGAACTTTAAAGGGTGCTCCACTGCATTATTCAATAACAATCATAAGTTAAACCACAACCAAGTTGTCACAATCTTATATGAGTCAAACACCAAGTTCCTAGTTTCTGGCAACTGGGATAGATTTGCCTTTCAGGGAAGAACTCTTCTAACAAGAAAACTTAGTAAATTTGTGGAAATGGATTTCATATTTCTGTTGTTAAACATTGTTCTTACATTTATATAGCGTTTGTTACATCAAGATAAAGTCATTCAAATGGGCTCGGGGTTGTACTAAAGTGCATCACTTGCAACACGCTAACATGTGGCTATGCCTCCACCTATTTCTTTTTCACCAGTATACTAATGATTTTTTTTTTAACATTTAGGTTAATTCATACTAGTTACATTATATGTTAACATATTACACATCCATGTCCAGCCAGGAGTTGCTTTAAAGCTTGCTAAAGAAGGAACAGAAACCTCAACTTTCTGGTTTGCACTTGGAGGAAAACAAAGTTACTCCAGCAAAAAAGTCACTAATGACATTTTCAGAGACCCACATTTGTTCACTTTCTCTTTTAATAGAGGTAAAATTTCTTGTGTAGTACTTCTCTGTATAAAATTTTGTTATAAGATGGCATATTTATTTACTGATATTTGAATGTTCTGACCAATTATTAATTTTGTATCTTCCTTTGCAACATGGATGTACCAGGAAAGTTGCAGGTGAGTTTGTGACTGCAACTTCATTATGTGAACTTTCACACTACTGCTAGGAAACTTGTCAGCAGTGTTTGTCTTCTAAATCTATTCTTATATTGTACTCTTCAGGTAGAGGAGGTTTACAACTTTTCCCAAGATGATTTGTTAACAGAGGATATCCTGATCCTTGACACGCACACAGAAGTGTTTGTTTGGATTGGTCAGTGTGTGGACCCAAAAGAAAAGCAAAATGCTTTTGAAATTGCCCAGGTAAACATGCTCAACGAATTCGATCCTTCACTTCCCTTATTTCCTTTTACTTGATGTATAATAGAAATTTTCTCTCAGAAATACATAGATAAGGCTGCATCTCTGGAAGGACTATCTCCTTATGTACCACTATACAAAGTAACAGAAGGGAATGAACCTTGCTTTTTCACAACATACTTTTCTTGGGATCATGCAAAAGCTATGGTACGTGCTAAAACCTTAAGGAACTCCAATTTTTGTTTTCTGTTTTCTTAAAAAAAATGTTCATTCTCACACTTTTTAATCATTGTGGCCTGTAAAGTTATAGTTTTCTGTAATGATGTGGACCACTAATTAGGATTATCATATTTTTTATTTAAATCTTGATTAACTTCAGTTTATCTCGTTTCTTTATCTTTTCCCTTAATAAGATATTGATATCAGAATCTGGTTTCGTATTCTTATTTTTATTTTATTAATCAGGATAATTTTTAGATAAGATTCTATTAATTAGGGATCTTTTTATTTTTTATTTAATCAATTAGGATCAATTAGAATAATTCTTAGTTATGATCCAATTAATTAGGAATCTTTTTATTTTTAGGCTTAATTGCACATTTTACCATCCAATTATCATGATTTCATGAATTTTACCATTCATGTTTTTTTTTTAGCATTTTACCATTATATTTTTCAATTTTCTTGCATTTTACCAATCCCTTAAATATGTAACAAAGTATTGATGTATCCCTAAACACGACGTCGTTTTGTTATTAACATGATGGTAAAATGCACGAAAATTGAAAAACACAATGTTAAAATGAGCGGGAAAAAAAAACTTTGGTGGCAAAATGTGCAAAAATTGAAAAAATGATGGTAATATGCTCGGAAAAAAGTAATTGAATGGTAAAATTCACAAAATGATGATAGCTGAGTGGTATAATTAAGCCTTATTTTTATCTTATCAATTAGGATAATTGTTAGGAATATTTTGTAGCCTTTTCAAAGGACGGACTTGATTGAAATTTTATCAATGAGAAATACTCTTCAGTAAAACTTGTGTTAGTTTAGGAGAGGTTCCATCAAGGATGAGTCTGCTTCTTGTTTTCACTATAGGTCTGTGTCTAGGCCTATGACTCAATCCTACGCAACGGTTCATAACATATAATTCTTGGCTAACTGGCTGGTTCAGTAAAAGCATATTATTGGCATCAAATATGGCATTGACAACAATTTTGAAACACAATTTTCATCTTCAAAAGAAACTGTGTGAACTAAGATTACAAGCATAAAATAGCTGCTAGCCTATTAGTATATTTACTGATAGAAAGCGTATTAGATCTATGAGTGATTTGTGAAATTGCTATATGTTGATCATGAGATTCTTGAAGAAGACTAAAGGCTAAAGTGTTTTCACCATCTCATATTCAAATCTTTGAATACAGGAAACAAAGTGAAAAAAAGATGAAATTTTTGTAATTATTAGCAAAAATTAAAAAGGGAAATATATAACATTACCTTTAATAAAACAGGCTCTTGACTTAATTTGTTGAATAACTATTCATTATCTTCCTGATGAAATGCAGGTTACAGGGAACTCATTCCAGAAAAAGGTGACATTACTCTTTGGAACTGGCCATCCTGTAGAGGTATTAAACTGAACTTAGATCCAACAAAGGAGATTCTTATTCATGTATGATGCACCAATTCGTGAAAAATCTCCGTGTATTGGTATCAAATAAGTATATGATACTGATCTGCTTCTGAGACGTATCAATACAATAGCAAAACACCTTTAAAAATAAATAAATAAAACCTTCTGATACTTTGGTTCTTCCATTTTCTGATTTCCCAGTCTTTTCAATTTCAAGCAAAAATATTCCTAAATTCCTACTTTTTGATATTTCTTTTCTTTCTCAAAATTACTAGTTGTATAAACTTGTGAAGATGCAATGCTGTTGGTGTTAGGTTTAATATCTATAATTATTATTGCAGTTATTTGCTACTTAACTAAGTTACACTAAATATGTTGACAGGAAAAGTCTAATGGGTCAAGTCAAGGAGGGGGACCAAGACAAAGAGCAGAAGCTTTGGCTGCCTTAAATAATGCATTCAATTCATCTCCTGAGACAACGTTCAGTGCGGTACAGCAACTTGTTTATAGATTATGTACTATCTTTTTTCTTTATTTTACAGTCAATGAAATTCAAATCAATACTAGATTCTCCTAATATGAAAAGGAGGGCATAGGGTAATGACAAGGCATTCAACCCATATGTCGCATTTTATTCCTTATTTATTTTTGTTCATAGGTGTGACCTGTAATGGAATAATTGAGTTTGGGTCAGTACAGGTATGATGAATTTAATATGTCCAAATTCACTTGGTGATCATAATGAAAGGACTTTCTTGGGTTTCATTTTAGAAAGTTAAGTCGTGTCATGGGACTCGAGCTATAAATTTGGCTTATGTGTTTAAATTATTCCACAGTAATACTTCATCTGTGAAATATGAATACAAGTAGGACAAATACACTATAGAAGTCTTAGCATCCCACTTTAAATTGCATATGGAAGTTATACTAATGTTATAGACTTCTTTTTTTTTTCCATTTTTCATAAATGGATTCAAGATAATAGATTCACACTAAAGCAGAATGTCATATTAAAGAAAATTAGCAGTAGTAGTGCCCTTCTACATCCTAGACTTTGTGACATTCATCCAAACTCCTAGTCATCCAATTACATGTGCTAAAGCCTAAATGGATAAAGAAGCACTCATTTTTAAAAAACGTTCTAATATTTAATTAGGTCATAGATGATAATTGAATAAAGCAAACAATCTAATTGGTGCTCCTTTCTAACTTTTTCTACTCTGACTAACACAGGATAAGTTGAATGGGTTAAATCGAGGAGGACCGAGACAAAGGGCTGAAGCCTTAGCAGCCTTAAACTCTGCATTTAATTCATCATCTGGAACCAAAGTTTATACTCCTAGGCCATCTGGAAGAGGTCAAGGATCACAAAGAGCAGCAGCAGTAGCTGCTCTCTCTTCAGTTCTTACTGCTGAAAAGAAGAAAACTTCACCTGAAACTTCTCCTGTGGCTAGCGCTAGTCCTGTAGTGGAAAGTAGCAACTTAGGTGAAAAAAATAGCTCTTATTGGATATAGGTCCTATGTGTTTCTTGTGATTATTTGACAAGTTTGAATTCTTGTTCAATTCCAGACACTAAAAGTGAAAGTGCCCCTTCTGAAACGGAAGTTGTTGAAGAAGTTGCAGATGTCAAAGAGACAGAAGAAGTTGCCCCTGAAACTGGTACCAATGGGGATTCAGAACAACCAAAACAAGAAAATGTGGAGGATGGAAGAAATGACAGTGAAAATAATAATCAAAATGTCTTCAGTTATGAGCAATTAAAGGCTAAATCTGGTAGTTTTGTGTCAGGAATTGATCTTAAACAGAGAGAGGTTAGTCTTGGTTTGCAAACTTTGCATGTTATTAATTTGTTTAATATGCTAATGTAAGTGTGAAAAATATGTATACCTCCCTAAATCTTTTAATGAGACAATCACTATAGTGTCCCATGAATTCTATTAAATAATATAGTACCCAATATTTTTTGTTAATTGGAAGTCTTGATAATTATATCAGATATTGAGGGGTCTTTGTTATATTTGAAATCCTAAAGAGAGCTATATGATTATACTATGAACTTTTATGCTTTGGTTGATGATAACTTTTTTTTTTTTTCATCTCAACTTGTTGTTGCCTAGGCTTATCTGTCAGACAAAGAGTTCGAAACTGTATTTGGAATGGCCAAAGAAGCATTCTCTAAGTTGCCAAGATGGAAGCAAGACATGCTGAAAAGGAAAGTGGATTTGTTCTAGACTCAGACACTATGAGCAACATATATGATGCTTTTGCATCCTAATATATCTTGAGATGCACTAATCTGTTGGGTAGTGTGGTTTTTTTGCTATGTTACCCTACTTGGATTCCTATGCATAGCACTTTGCTTTTGGCCCGTAATGGACGTAGCTATATATGGTTAGTGTCCAAGTTTGAATGTGGCGCTGCCTTGGAGAGTGAGTTTTAGTTTTCTCCTTTTAAATTGAGCATGCCTCTTCTTCCTCTTGTAATGTTCACATATTATTGTAGCAACAAACACAGTGGACAGGTTCAATTCTTTCATTTTGTCAAGTTTGTATTTTAAAAATGTGGCTTTTTTGTTTTTATACCTTGTTGCTATTGGTTAGGGAGGCAGGTGTATATGTATTGCATGTTATATTGAATCTCAATATAAAGAATGAAAATTTGTTTGTTTGTTATCCATGGCTATGAATTATGTACATGTGCTGCTTTGCTGCTTATTAGTTTCAAGAATCCCTCATCCATGACATATCAATGAAGCATAATTTATATTCACAACTAATCAACTATCCATTAAACCAAGCTGGTTCTTTTCGCTTTATTAAATGACAAAGGACATTTAAATTTACTAACTATTGCTTACCAAATGGATTAAGATTTTTTTTATTTTTTTGACAGAAGGATTAAGATTTATTTGCTTACATAATGGATTAAGATTTGATTCTTAATTTTTGAGCACTTAAAATTTTAATCAAGTTGCTTTCATGAAATACTCATTTCAAAGATTTGAATCTTGTTGAAATGATACTGGAAAACTAGCAGAGTCCATTGCAGCTTTTTACTTTTGAGTATCTTATTAATGTCTCCAACACCTATTATGAATTTATCCATTGTAAAACCTCCTTCACATAGTTCAGTGCTAAGACGAATAAACCTGGCACGTGAGCTTGCTGTAGCGAAAAGCATCCCTCTTAGCTTCCAATCTCTAGCTTTAACAGTATACAACAACAAACATTTTATAATCGCCAACAACACATTTCCGATAACCATAATGGATACACCAAGCAACAAATTCCACACGACTAATACCAGTGGTGAATGGTTACTACCTTTTTCAACAAGCATGTTTGCGCCTATTATGGACGGTATAAGAGTGTTTCACTATTAGTGTATGTCTTGAAACAAACATGTCTCTACATTTTTTTTGGTTTTTAAGTTTTCACGAAGGATATCTCCAAATTCATAGCCAGAAACCAATTCATTTCGAGACATATAGATCATAGAAGTGAGTTAAGTTTCTCCCCACAAAATCTTCTCCGTACACATGACCAAGAATCGAACACCTGACAATATGCTTAAGGAACCTAGCTATATATCTATCAACTTTATTGGACCTTGTTGGTTACCATGTATCTACATTTTTATAGTATATGTAAAAAATTAAAAGCAACAATTGGTGGGAGTACATGTATTGTTCATGAATCATGCATGTGTGTAAAGTACAAACGGAAAGACATGCTAGGCGCTAAGCAAATGATATCCATGTGATAAGACATGCTTTAATCTTCCACTTAGTTGCAGTTTTGTTCCTCTGCTACTGCATAAGCCATCTGTTATTCTAGCATAGTATGATGTCCTTTGGCAATTTTGGAGATGTAGAGGAGGCCATTTGTGAGTTGTAACACAAGGGAAGGTTCAGTTTCCATTGGTTTGTCCAAGGCATGGATGTCACCCATGCATGCATGATTAATTACTTTTTGTTCTATCACCTTTTACAGTTTAAGTAATCAATCATGCATGGATGATCAGTATGCCATCACCTTATGACCGGTTTTAGTTGACCTACTGGCTACTGTCATCTTTATAAGTGCCTACTATAACTTATCAATATAACATGCTGACACACTCTGGACGTGGCCATTGTTGGAAAAAAATTTAGTGTTTTGAAGAAAATATTTGAGAATGGGAGAGATTACAAATTTTGGAGAAAGAGACTATTTGTAAAAATGATCACTTCTTGATTCTTGACTTGATTTAACTTGACACAAACTCTAAGTTATCAACTCTATTTATATTAGTGGTTCTTTCTAAATTAATGGTTAGGATTTTGTCAGCACACTTAATTTAACGGTTATAAATGACTCTCGAAAACTTTCTTGATAGACACAAACTTACACATTCTAGTTCATTCTACATGTTACTCTAGAATTATCTTCTAAGGGGATTCTTCTACATTCTTCTAGAATTTTTGCTTAACATGTCTTCTAGAATCTTCTAGAACTTGAGCTTTTTGATAAGGTCCCAAATCAAGTTTATATTTCAACAGCCATTAAATTATGATTCAAACTATATTGAACGCTTGGGTGTAACACTTGGTAGATACCAAGACTAAAATGTCTCTAGATCACATCATTCAGCGCATCATGAACCACAAACTTGATTACCAACTCCCTTGCTGTTCTTTCCAATTCAATATTTATTGGTTGACTTTATTATATGAACATTTAATAAGTATGATTACTTTCACCTATGATGTTTTTTTTGTATGAACCGAAAACAGGTATTAGAAATTTACAATAACTCACTCTGCTCAATCAATTGAGCTAGATCTCTTTGATCGATGTTTGGATTTTGGAGTATGGGACATACAAATTTGCAAGATATAAGTATTAACATTGATATTTTATTAAAAAATATATATTTTTTATGAGTTCACTACCTTATAGACTTGGACATTTCAAAGGATACCAGTCTCTATTTTTTCGTGAGACTTATTATTATATGAAAAATGTAAAGTGAATATTTTTAAAAAAGATATAAATCATTTTTTTAGATTTCAATATAAAGAAACAAAGTATTTACATTACAAATGTTGTGACTAAAGTTTTTTTAAAAAAAAAAAAGATATAAATCATATTTTTAGATTTCAAATTGAAAAGCAAGTAAACATGAATAGGGAGGAGGACCAATGACATACCAGAAACTTTTTCAAATGATGTTGGACATTTGCTTCCTACACCAGATCAAATTCTAATATACCCAGACTAAAACAGTGCATTTTCTAAAATACCCTTCATTATAAGCTTAAGTAGGGAGAACTATTCTTATTCTTCACATTGCACCATTCTCATTCTTTCTTCTCCGGCGCACCATATTGCTTTGTTATCACATTTTTCTCTAGCTCCCTTGCAGTGGTTCGTCTTTTTAGCTCATCTTCTCCCTTCTTCGTTCACGTTACACTGTTTCGTCACCTTCGCCTCGAGTTCTTCGCCCCTGTGTTTATGTTTTGTATAATATGAATTTGCAAATCCATGTTGATGATATGGATTGGGGAATCCGTATGAAGGTCACGGACTTCATACAGATTAACCAATCCGTATAATTCATACAAATTGTTCAATCTGTATAAAGGTTACAGATTACAATCCGTAAGCTTCATAGGAATTGCCCAATCCGTATACTTCATACAAATTTTACAATCCGTAGTTACTTTTAAAAAAATATAAATAATAAAATTTAAATTATTTAATTATAATATATATTAGAATGTTAAATAGTTACTTATTATTTATTATACACATTTTAGGTTATAATACAAAAAATTACATTTTAATGAAGAATAGTTAAAGTAATTACAAAATTCTAGTTAAATTGATTACACATGTGTTATATAGATTTTATGGTATTTATTTGTTATTCTTATATGTATGTATTTAATTTATTTTTTAATGTTGTAATTCATTATAATAAAATAATATGTATCTGTTTTGTTTATAAAATTTGAATTGAATAAAATAAATTGATATGAATGTGTTTATTTATTTTAAAATTTTAGTTGATTTTTAAAAAATAATACCTATGTGTTAATTTTATAAATATTTCAATTTAAATTAATAAATTAATATGTATGTGTTTTATTTATTTTTTAAACTTTTAATTCATTAAAATAAGTATGTATTTTTTTATTTTTTTGTGAAACTGTGAATTCTATGAAAATAATTGAAATTGATTATAAATTTTTTGTAATTGAACTTTGTTGAAGTTTTTGGTTGGTTTGAAATATTAGACTAAGAATTTTGGAAATTTTTAGATTATGATTAGAATAAGAGGATTGTGTCAGGCTTTAGATAGAGTTGTAGATAGAGCCTTAGGTAGAGATGTTAGTCATAATGAAAAAGAAGTACTGAATGCCAAAGGCCGACAGCATTCGTACAAAGACAACGGGCAGGTCCTATTATTCTTGAGGATGTTCCTGCTTAGGACGCTCATGTGGAGTCTCACATTCCAGCTATGGAGGATGAAGGTATTGATTTACAAGCTTTTCAAGGCGGGCCGAAAGATACATAGTGTTGACAGAGTATGCTGATCATGTGGCTGCTAGAGTATGGGCAGGAGATGTACTAAACTTTAATTAGATACAAAATAACATATTTTTGTCATTTTAATGCTTCTAATTCATCTTAATTTTTTGTAGGAACGTGCCGAGTTAAAGTTGGCTTCTCACGGAAGGAAAGTGTAAAATTTGGAAGGCTTGCACTTGAAATTGAAGGCTTAGTGGCTGCTACGGGCTTAAGTCCTTTGATTAGATGCTCAGTGGAGACAGAGAATTGTTTTTTGCTTTTGTGAAAAGATGACACTTGGAAACCAACAGTTTCTATCTGCCCGTAGGGGAACTCATTATCACCCTGGATGATGTCGCATCACTGTTGCATCTCCTAATTATAAGAGTCTTCCAAACCTATGATGCAATTGATATAAGAGAGGCAGTTATTGGTTGAATTGCTTGAAGTCACTGCACAAGAAGCAGGAGCTGAGATCGAGCAATGCCACAAGGCATATGTTTGACTTTCTTGGTTACGAGACATATATCATGTGAAGTGTGAGCCAAGGCATTGGACTGTAGCAGCCATAACATATTTGTTACATCTTCTAGGTTGCTAACAAGAGTGTCACACATGTCAGTGTTGTATACTGGGACACTTTTCGCCATCTGGAGCAATCCGGGGGGTTTTCTTAGGGATGCTGCACTCATTCACATTTATGATAATCTAAATTTTACATGTCAGCACCACGACAAACATCTTGTCGGGTATATCACTCTATTGCAGGTAATTGTCTTTACATTTATCATTTTTATTTTGCTAATATCAGTATGTACTATTAACGTATGTTTTGTCATTCTTGTATTTGTTATTGTAGTGTTGGATCTATGAGCATTTCTCAAGTATTGGGAATGTCATTGCGTTGCGGTATGAAACATACAAATTGACTAATCTGTATACTTCATATGGATTGCCTAATCCATATGATCCATACGGATAATAAAAAAAAGAAACATACCTAAAAACTACCACCGCACTGCGACGCCGACGAACCCAAATACAGTGAATGAGACCACCACCTGCCAAAATGAGCTCCGCCAACAACAAAATATGAATGAACACACCAAAACCGAACAAGAAGCAAAAAACGATAACGCACAAAGGAAATAAAACAAATTAACATACACCAGTGCAATAGCATCAACAAGAAGAAAGACAGAAGGGTATTTTTGGAATATTTTAAAAAGGAATGCTGTATTAAAAATTGAAATGGTGTAGGAAGCAGAGGCCATGATGTTGGTCATTCATGTGCCGATTTATCCACTATGGTCATTGACTTATTGGTTACCTCACTGTTCGTACTGGAAAATAATGAATAGGGAGCAGGAGACCTATGACCACAACAAAAATCCAATCCCAATAACTTTTTGCTCTTTCCCGCAGAACATGGCCGAATATTTTGTCTTCGATGTTGCTGAATCACTGCTAAGGAAGCTGGCTTTTTCTGTTTATGAAGAAGCTTCTCGAGCCTATAATCTGTACGAGGATGTGCAAAGCATCAAAGACACTTTATCAATCGTGAAAGGTGTGCTGTTGGATGCTGAGGAGAAGAAGGAACACAAGCACGGGTTGCGGGAATGGCTCAGGCAGATTCGAAACGTATGCTTAGATGCTGAAGATGTTTTCGATGGATTTGAGTGCCAAAACATGAGAAAGCAAGTTGTCAAAGCATCAGGCAGCACCAGGATGAAGGTAGGCCACTTCTTATCTTCATCTAATTCTCTTGTTTTTCGTCTTAGGATGGCTCGTCAAATAAAAAATATTAGACGTAGATTGGATAAGATAGCAGATGATGGGAACAAGTTTGGTCTAGAGAGGATTGATGTTGACCGCAGACTTGTGCAAAGAAGAGAAATGACTTATTCGTATGTTGATGCTTCAGGCGTGATAGGAAGGGATAATGATAAGGAAGAAATTATAAGGCTTTTGATGCAACCTCACCCTCATGGTGATGGGAATGGAGATAAAAGTTTGAGTATTATTCCCATAGTGGGTATTGGAGGCCTGGGGAAGACCACACTTGCAAAGTTGGTCTTCAATGATAAGAGGATGGATGAACTTTTCCAATTGAAGATGTGGGTGTGTATCTCTGGTGACTTTGACATTAAACAGATAATTATTAAAATCGTCAACTCTGCTTCTGCTTCAGCTCCAACTATTGCTGTTGCTCACCTAGGAAACATTAACAGCTTAGATATTGAACAGTTACTAAGTCGTCTTAGACACAAGCTTTCTGGAAAGAAGTATTTACTAGTGTTGGATGATATATGGAATGATGATCGTGCAAAATGGATAGAGCTGAAGGATTTAATAAAAGTTGGTGCCGTGGGAAGCAAAATCATAGTGACAACACGTAGTAAATCAATTGCTTCAATCATGGGTACTGTTCCCTCCTATAATTTAGAAGGTCTTTCAATGGAGAGTTCTTTATCACTATTTGTCAAATGGGCATTTAAGGAAGGTGAAGAAAAAAGTTATCCAAATCTTGTGGAGATGGGAAAAGAAATTGTGAAAAAATGCCGAGGAGTTCCACTAGCTGTGAGAACTTTAGGAAGTTCCTTGTTCTTAAATTTTGATTTAGAAAAGTGGAAAATCGTAAGAGAACATGAGATATGGAACTTAAAACAAGGAAATGATGACATTTTACCTTCTCTTAAGTTGAGCTATGATCAAATGCCATCCCCTTTGAAGCACTGTTTTGTTTACTTTGCCCTTTATCCTAAAGATTATTGTTTTGTTAGTATTCGTATTCATAATCTTTGGATGGCACTTGGATTACTTCGATCTCCAGTTGGAAACCAAAAGCTAGAGAATATTACAAGACAATATATTGATGAGTTACGCTCAAGATCATTTCTTGAGGATTTTCAGGACTTTGGCCACTTTTACCATTTCAAAGTACATGATTTGGTACACGATCTTGCACTGTACATTGCGAAAGAGGAGATTTTAGTGGTAAAGTCCGATTCTCACAATATACCTGAGCAAGTAAGACACTTGTCATTTCAAAATGATTCACTTAGCTATGGTTTGTTCCCCAAGTCTAGAAGTATGAGAACTATATTATTTCCTATCCAAGGAATGGGTGTTGATAATGAAGTTGTTTTGGATAAGTGGATAACAAGATTCAAATACTTACGGATTTTAGAATTAAGTGATTCCTCAATTGAGACTCTACCTTATTCAATTGGTAAATTGAAGCATCTACGAGCTCTCTGTCTCACAAATAACTGCAAAATAAAAAGACTTCCCAATTCTATATGCAAACTTCAAAATTTGCTTTTTCTGTCACTCAGAGGATGCGTGGAGCTTGAAACATTGCCTAAAGGATTAGGGATGTTAATCAGCCTTCGAGACTTGCATATAACCACAAAGCAATCTATTCTATCAGAGGATGAATTTGCAAGCTTGAACAATCTTCAGACTTTGACTTTTGAATATTGTGACAATTTGAAGTTTTTGTTCAGACAGGCACAACTCACTTCCCTTCAAGTTTTGCTCATTCAATCATGTGGGAGCCTAGAGTCCTTACTACTTCATATTCTCCCTCAACTAAAGATTATGTTTGTAATACACTGCGAGATGTTAAACCTGTCATTGAACTATGCTAGCCAAATCCAAAGATTGAGGATGGAATTTCTGCATATTGAGCATTGTCCAGGGCTGGAGACATTGCCTCAATGGATTCAAGGAGCCGCAGACACTTTGCAGACATTGTTCATTTTAAACTGTGATAGTCTTAAGATACTTCCTGAGTGGGTGACAACAATGGCTCATCTCAAGGTGCTCCACATTATTAACTGTCCTCAACTGCTGAATCTCCCAACTAACATGCATTGCCTCACTGCCCTTGAAGATTTGAGCATAGACGGTTGTCCTGAATTGTGTCGTAAGTATGAGCCACAAACTGGTGAATACTGGTCCTTCATCTCTCACATCAAACTCACTTCCGTTGAAGAAAAAAGAGAAGGGCAGCTTCGTTTTCGAATGGAGAAGCACATCCGGTTGAGATTGAGGGACTAGTAACACTAAAATGTTGCACAGGCATGGACACAGCGATTTAAAATCTTATCATGTATGAAATATTATTTTGTGACTGAACTTTTTGATGTATTAAAAAAACATTTGGTATGGGGGCAAAAGAAATTAACAGTTCATTTGTAAGCCATTCTTTGTAAGTATTTGCACTGCTAATGCTTGGTTATTGAATACTTTAACTATTAATTTGAGAAAGAAAAACATTGTTTTATTTAAATTCTCATGATATCAAATGGGCACTACACAGAACCTTCAATCCTCAGTTTCTGGACGTATATATGCAAGCTATCCATGATTTTGAGCTAAATCTGTTTTGTTATCTTTCTTGGTCCCTTAGTATGTTCCTTTGATTTTTAAATCTCAGCCCACAACATCTTTTGTTCTTCACTTAATTGTTTTTTCTCTTGTGCGTCTATCTACCAATAACTAGAAATCTCCTTTTTGCTGCTTGGTTCAGTTAATTATATTAGCAACGTAAATTATACAGATATTTTTAAATTTAAATCAAAACATGTGATAAAACTACCGCCTAGGGAACAAAACACCAGACATATCTGCCTGAAGAGCAAGATTCAAAACCGAAGGAGGAATTGGAAGCACCACCAAGGCATCCTCTTGATCAACACCAAATTTAGCCAACGAATCTGCACATTGATTTCTCCAATGCCAAATTCTGAGGAACACTTCCATCAACATTGAGTGCTACTGAACCAACCGGGGGATGCTGCCAAGCAATCTGACGAGCTTGCTTGTGAGGAGTAAAAAAAAGCCTACCCAAGTGCTGCTAGCGTAGACGCCAACAAGCTCACAATTGGAGCCTGGATGGAAATCACATTGGGGGCTTGTTGATAAAAAAAACATAATTGTTCCTGGAGCCAAATACTCCATATGATAATAGGAAATATAATGTCATGATTACACACTAGCTCTTTCAGCCAAGGGAAAATGTTATCTTCACTGGACGGAACTGAATGCATATTGATGCTTTTAAATTTATCCAAACTGACATATCATGCAAACACGTAAATAAACAGTGGCTAATTGTTTCTGGCATTAGCAAACAACACATGGGACAGTTCTCTTTAACACCGATACCTCTATGACTAAGAACACTTCTCACCGGAATCTCTAAGTGACAGATTTACCATAAGAAAAACTGAACATTCGCAGGCAATTTTAACTTCCAGATCCAGCTCCAGGCTCCCCTATAACCATCTCCCACCTGGACATTAGATAACCAGGCATACGCACTCTTGGTTGTGTACACACCTGACACACTATGATTCCAAATCCACATATCTGGAATTCCTTCCACCAAGCAAGGTTTCACAGGAGTCAGATCTTGAGTGATATTCTGAAGGAGATTCGTATATACATCTCTAAGTTCCAACCCATAACTCCCCAAAGATATCTAACTTTGAGGCCCGCATCACGGAAGTCCACCATAAAGTTACAACACATTCTATAACCGCTTAAAACACATCCCGATCACCACAATCGGAAGACCAACATTGCTAGTGACAACAGATGAATGGTCACTACCTTTTTCCGGCAAGAATAATTGCGCCTATTATAGATGGTTTGGTTTTCAGGTTTTCACCAAGGATATACTTCAACCAATCGATAGTAGGAAACTATTTCTTCTTGAGACATAAAGATCACCAAAGTAGGTTTTGTCTCTCCCCCACAAAACCTTCTCCATACACATGACCAAGAATCAAATCCCTGACAATGCCCTTAAGGAACCTAGTAGGATTGTTCAAAATCCAACCAATTTGTTTGTAAACCATCATACTTGTCCAAAAAAACCAAAAACCGCCAAACCCATGAATTTAAACACCACCTACTTTTTGTCGTTTGGTTTGTCTTTAGGATTATGTTATAAAAAAATCCAACAAATCACATATTATAATTATATTATTTTTCTTGTGGTAATTAGTAATAAGTATTAAATAATTAATTATTTTTTCTTTATTTTATAATCAAGATATATATTTTTATTTTCATATGTTAAAAAAGGAAGTACTAATAATGTTAAAAAGACAATATTAAATATCAAGTGATGTACAAATTATTATTATGTTATAAAAAGAGTTGGTAATATCATTTTATAATAATGCTAAATAGAAGCAAACACAATTATTTTTAACTAAAATATGTTAAACAAATTTAATAAAAAATAAATTCATTTTTAAAATATTATAGCATAATAATTGTGTAAGTTTAGTTGATAGATTTTAAGTTATGATAATATATTAAAAAAACACCAAATTGAATCACAAAAGATTGATTTGGTTTGGTATAGATTTGGTATTATAATAAAATTGAACTGCATCTTTATTTTATGTTTGATTCAGATGACTTTTTGTCTAAAAATCAAACCAAATCATGCCGCGAACAACCCTAAAACCTAGCTAGCTAGCTATCTACCAAATATGTTTAACCTTATTGGTTACCATGTCTTTACATTATTATTGAGTATATGAAAAATATTAAAAACAACAATTGGTGGGAGTACTGCTTGATATGTCCTTGGTAAGCATACCAAAGTATCATGCAAATAGTATAAAATGGAAAGTCCGAGTATCGAATCAACAATGACTTGTTTGTACTCGTTTATTGTGCGAATTCTACAACTAGACAAAGGATTATTTGGTTTTTATGTAAGATGATTAAAGACATAAATTAATGGTGAACAAAACACAAACAGTAGGTGGGCAAGAAGAGCTAAATGCACAATAAATGAAGTGTGGGGAATTTGACTGTACTAAACTAATAATCTCAATAGTCACAGATTTTTTTATCCAATGTTCATTCTAATGTTACCTCAACCTATGATAGTGCTCTAACCATGATCCCTCGTGTGAGAGAGTCTAAGTTGTTTAACCCAATTCCTAATTCTAAGCAAGTCAAGCCAAATCACTTGGATTCAAGAACAAAAGTTAAACAAGGCTAACAAGTGTTATCTCATCCCAAGACATAGCACCCATTAGATGCTACTTTCAAATTTTAGTTAAAAAGCATTTTTCAATGGCATTTTAACTATGAAACATGTTCATATGATTGATTACTAATGAAACATGTTCATATGATTGATTACTAATGATACTAACATACATTCATTCATCCCTAGATAAGACATTCATTAGATGCTTTATTCAAAACTCAGTTTTCAACCATTTTCCAATGACAATAAAAATAAGAATTAAAGCTAAGATAATCAAACCATAAAACAAGCAATCAAAACGCAAAGAAGCAATAACATAAGAAATAACATTGAATAAATATAAAGAATAATTACATGAGAGTAGCTTGGCCTACCAATCCCCCATCAATGGATGAACTAGCCTCTCATTTTCATGAGACCTCAAAATTACAAAATGGAAGGAAGAAAATGAAGGAAAAAGGAGGAAAATGGAAGATGGGAGCTCCTCAGCCACCACACATAACCCTTGGCCAATGCTCCCCTTCCATCCCAATGAAAATAAGGTTTAAATAGGTCCAAAAAGATTGCACTATCGTTTCTGCAGAATGGATCGTTTTTGCAAAATGGCTTGCTAAGTTTGCATACAAAAGTAGAATTTGGTTAATTGACTGCGCATTGAGCCTAAAGTGCACGCTTAGCCCAAATCTTTAGCAGTGGGAACCGTTCGCTCAGCGCACCAAGGTTCAAATTTCTCCCCAGCAGCCTCCAGATGCTTGCCACGTGATCTTCCAAGCTAACTCTAATGCACTAAGCGCGTGCAAGCACACTAAGTAGGCTGCTTCATCAACCCAAAAATTCTTCCTTCCTAATTGATGCACCAAAATTCTAGAAAACACAACTAAAACTAATGAATTCACTAAAATTAACTTCATTAAGCTAAAAATCCAAAAGAACACTAAATTCTAACTTATTGGAATCAAACTTAGCAATGAATGAGAAAAATTAAGACAATTTGTTGTGAAAATTAAGTACAAAAACTAAGCATACACAACAATTATCAAGCAAGCATATCAAGTCACGCAAATAATATAACATAAAAATTCAAATATCTATCTATATAGGCTCGTGTAATACTCCACAAAATAGCAACGTTCACTAACTATGGCCTTCATAAACAACAATTTTAGTTGGAATATGATAATGTAAATAACAATAGCATAAATAAACGAAAAAATGTTTTTGACATTTTTACAAGATAACAAAGAATAAAATAGTTGGGATTGATTTCATTAAACCACCTCCTTATGCAAACAAAGATCATTCATCTAGTTCAAAGTCCAATTATTATCATCAACTCACAAAAATATTCAAAATCATTTTCTTGACTAGTCTAACCAAGTGAAATATTTTTTTCATGGAAAGTAAATATATTTTTAAAAAGATATAAATATTTTTTTAGATTTCTTTATAAAGAAACAAGGTATTTACATTACAAAATCTTGTCACTAAAGTTTTGTTTATTGTTGTGAGGCTTGAAAAATTATAAAAGCTTAACAAGTTATTTGATAATGATAAATACACATATCTCAATTCTCAATTTACATCGATTAACATGTAATTCGTATTTAATTTGATTTGATTTTTTCAACTGAGGTTAGTCATTCATGTGCCGATTTATCCACTATGGTCATTGGACACCTCACTGTTCACATTGGAAAACAAGTGTTATGAATAGGGAGGAATGACCACAACACAAAATTCAATCCGAACTACTTTCTGCTCTTTCCTGCAGAACATGACCCAATATTTTGTCCTCGATATTGCTGAATCACTGTTAAGGAAGCTTGCTTCTTGTGTTTATGAAGAAGCTTCTCGAGCCTATCATCTGAATGAGGATGTGAAAGGCATCAAAGACACTTCGTCAATTGAGAAAGGTGTGCTGTTGGATGCTGAGGAGAAGAAGGAGCAGAACTGCAGAAGCATGGGTTGCGCGAATGGCTCAGGCAGATTCACAATGTATGCTTAGATGCTGAAGATATCTTGGATGGATTTGAGTGGCAAAACCTTAGAAAGCAAGTTGTCAAAACTTCAGGCAGCACCAGGATGAAGGTAGGCCACTTCTTTTCTTCGTCTAGTACTCTTGTTTTCCGTCTTAGGATGGCTCGTCAAATAAAAAATGTTAGACGTAGATTGGATAAGATAGCAGCTGATGGGAACAAGTTTGGTCTTGAGAGGATTGATGTTGATCACAGACTTGTGCAAAGGAGAGAAATGACTTATTCCCATGTTGATGCTTCAGGGGTGATTGGAAGGGATAATGATAAGAATGAAATTATCAAGCTTTTGATGCAACCTCACCCCAATGGTGATGGCGATGGAGATAAAAGTTTGAGTGTTATTCCCATAGTGGGTATTGGAGGCTTGGGGAAGATTACACTTGCAAAGTTGGTGTTCAATGATAATAGGATGGATGAACTTTTCCCATTGAAGATGTGGGGGTGTATCTCCGACGAATTTGACATTAGGCAGAATATAATTAAAATTATCAACTCTGCTTCTGCTTCAGCTCCAACTATTGCTCTTTCTCACCAAGAAAACATTAATAGCTTCAATATTGAGCAGTTACAAAGTCGTCTTAGACACAACCTTTCTGGAAAGAAGTATTTACTAGTGTTGGATGATATATGGAATGATGATCATGCAAAATAGATAGAGCTGAAAGATTTAATAAACGTTGGTGCCGTGGGAAGCAAAATCATAGTGACAACACGTAGTAAATCAATTGCTTCAATCATGGGTACTGTTCCCTCCCATGATTTAGAAGGCCTTTCAATGGAGAATTCTTTATCTCTGTTTGTCAAATGGGCATTTAAGGAAGGTGAAGAAAAAAGTTATCCAAATCTAGTGGAGATGGGAAAAGAAATTGTGAAAAAATGCCGAGGAGTTTCACTGGCTGTGAGAACTTTAGGAAGTTCCTGGTTCTTAAATTTTGATTTAGAAAGGTGGGAATTTGTAAGAGACCATGAGATATGGAACTTAAAACAAAAGAAAAATGGCATTTTGCCTGCCCTTAAGTTGAGCTATGATCAAATGCCATCCCATCTGAACTAATGTTTTGCCTTCTTTTCTCTTTATCCTAAAGATTTTCACTTTACTGATGCTTATTTTTTTAATATTTGGGCATCACTTGGATTACTTCGATCTCCTGCAGGAGGTCAAAAGCTCATGAATGTTGCCAGATAATATATATATGAGTTACATTCAAGATCATTTCTTGAGGACTTTGAAGACTTTGGCCCAATTTGTTATTTCAAAGTACATGATTTGGTACATGATCTGGCACTGTATGTTGCGAAAGAGGACCTTCTAGTAGTAAACTCCCATACTCGAGCAAGTAAGGCATTTATCAGTTGTTGAAAATGATTTACTGAACCGTGCTTTGCTCCCCAAGTCCAGAAGTGTGAGAACTATATTATTCCCGATCGATGGAGTAGGTGTTAACAGTGAAGCTCTTTTGAAAACATGGATAACAAGATACAAATGCCTACGGGTTTTAGATTTAAGTGATACAACCTTTGAGACTCTACCTAATTCAATTGGTAAATTGGAGCATCTGCGAGCTTTCAGACTTGAAAATAACTGCAAAATAAAAAGACTTCCTCATTCTATATGCAAACTCCAAAATTTGCAATCTTTGTCTTTAAGAGGATGCATGGAGCTTGAAACATTGTCTAAAGGATTAGGGATGTTAATCAGCCTTCAAAAATTGTTTATAACCACAAAGCAATCTATTCTGTCAGAGGATGAATTTGCAAGCTTGAACAATCTTCAGACTTTGACTTTTGAATATTGTGACAATTTGAAGTTTTTGAGTGGCTGACAACAATGACTCATCTTAAGATGCTCCATATTGTTAACTGTCCTCAGCTGCTGTAACTCCCAAGTGGCGTGCATCACCTCAGCGCCCTTGAAGAATTAAGCATAGATGGTTGTCCTGAATTGTGTCGAAAATGTCAACCACAATGTGGTGAGTACTGGTCCTTCATCACTCACATCAAACGCCTTTCCATTGGAGAAACAAGAGAAGGGCAACTCATTTTTCGAATGTTGTCGTGTCTACAGTTAAGATTGCACCATAAGTAAAGCTGAAATGCACACCATGGAGACCGCAATTTAAATTCTGATCATGAATGAAATATTATTTTGCTTCTAAAATTTTCAATTTATTAAAAACAAAATTGGCATGGGGCAAAAGAAATTAACGGTTCATCATTTGTATAGCCATTGTAGGCATTTGTATTTCTAGCGTTTGTCTCTTGAATACTTCAACTATTAGTTTTAGAAAGAAAAAGCATCATTTTATATAAATTCTCATGATGACAGAGGGGCACTACACAGAACCCTCTACCTTCAGCTTTTGTAAGTTGTCCACTAGTTTGAGCTAAATCTATTTTCCTTTCATCCTTTCCTTTTTTAGTTAATGTTAAATCATATTCTTTTTTTTTTTCATAGGAATCGAAGATAATGTCAGGAATTTAAAATAATTCATGCACCATGTTCAACTAAATGAGTTATACCCTTGACTAAATCATGTTCCTTTGAATTTGAAATCTCATCCGACAATTTCTTCTTCTCTGCGTAATTGGGTTTTCTACTATGCGTGTCTGCATAGAACTAGAAATCTGCTATGTGCTGCTTTGGTTCTGTTAACATCATGCTCCTTACTTACATAGATAAAATCATGTTCTATTTATTAACTACATATTTTGTATTTAAATTCCGGATAGAACAATTGTCATTAATTTATTCAGAATTCGTACATTTTAGGTCTGGTGTCCATCATTGTGTGATGGATTAGCATTAGTTGCCTTAGTACTATTGATCCCATGGTGATGACTGATGAGAACTATACTATATATGTAAATATTGAGAATTCTAGAGCTTATGTAAAGTGTGTGCCAGCCAGTAACTATCCAAATTACTCAACTAGTTAATAATGAAAAATACCAGAAATACAGAATTATTTTTAGAGCATATGTATACTATGTAAATATTGAGAATTCTAGAGCATATGTATACTGTGTGCCAGCCAGTAACTGTCCAAATTATTTCAACTACTCGTAACTGATTTAATAATGGAATATAACAGAAATAACAGAAGTTATTTTAACTAACATTAAACTAAATAAAGGGAAGGACAATTACTTCCTGCATCTAATCTGGTCTTTATAGAATGTAAAGATTTCGGAAAGACTAACCTGACGTGTAATTTTACAAATTAGTCTTTCCAAAAGCTTAAAAAGGCTAAGAAAACAATCATGGAGGGCAGGAAACAATTGTCTAATGGTTTGTAGAATTGTTCATTGTCATTTTCAAAAGTTATATTTATTATTGGATAAAATTAAATATATTTAAATAGTTATAGGATCATTTTGAACCTTTAATTTTAAGTAAGATGGGGTATTAAAGTAATTTTCTTCAAAGATAGACAATCATTTTAAATTTTTTAAATAAGATCATTTTGAACTATATAAACAAAATAAATTATCAAAATAAGTCTTATTTTAAGGCGTTTGGGGCTTTGACCCCCTCGGGTCAGAAAAAAAAAATGGTTCTTAACTTTTAAAAAAAAAAAAAGAATATCGGTTTCGGAAAAGTTTTGACGTTCTGTACAAATTAGGAATTAGGAATTGCCAATACCCAAAGTACCTTTGTAACTTAGCTATGGATCAATCATGAATTCGCAAATAAAGAAAACATCTTTTAAAACAACAAATGTTACGCACTTATCCTCAATAAAGAAAATTCATAAATAAAAAGAATCAAAAAGTTTAACCGGCCAAAATTTAAATTAGAAATTAAAAATATAAATCTGAAAAAGTTTAGTACCCAACAAATAATAAACCCAAAATATTTTTTCTAGTCATCCACTAATCAATCACGGCTGATATAATTATATTATCTTAACCTTTTCGTATGTCACAATTTTTGAATAATATAAAAGATTATAATACACATACGTATCCTTTGTGACAACAAAAGAACTAAAAGAGTCCCACAGTCAAAGCTTGGAGATTTGGTTCTATCATTGCCTCTTAAGTTTGTTTGCTTGCTTCATTGGGTGGTAGAACTGGTAGTATCTAGTGGCTGATCTGCAATGACCCAATAACTACAACAAAGCTGATTGCAGTGGCTTCACCTAACAATATAATGAAAATGAAGAATTCGATTATTTGGCATTGGAGGACAAGAAACCATCATTTCATTTAAAGTGGTGCATATTGAAAGAGCTTTGGGGGGAATATTTCATTTGGAACTTTCCCAAAGGGCATAAAGTAAGAGGTGCCCACTTCAATTTTGGGTGCATTATTAATAAAACATTAAAATAATAAGTAGCTTATCCAGAGAACCGACCAATTTCATATATAAGCTGACTATTACCAACTTCCTTTTTTTATATAACTCTCCTTTTTAATGAACTTATTAGCAACTTCTTTTACAGTTTGTTTGATTTAAATAAAAAGGAAAAGAAAAGAGGAAAGAGAGATTCTAATGGAAGAGAAGAAAAAAGAAAGAATCTATTTATTTGGTTCAAGAAAAAGAAAAAGGAAAGGAGAAATCTCCAACTTTGTTTGATTCGTAAGTTCACAAAAAGAAAAATTAAGTAATATCATGTTTTACTTGTATTAATATATTAATAGAGATAAGAGATCCAATTAGATTAGTTACTCATTACATTGTTAAATTAAAAAAATGATGAGAATGAATATTAAATTTTTTTTAAAAAAAGTGTGTAAGTGTATCTTTTTTAGAATTATTCTTAGAATAATTTGACTTTTCCTCTTTTATTAAAATTGAGTGAAATCGAGTAAAACTTTTGAAAATTTAATATCCAATTTAATTATTTCAGATTTATCCACTCAACCCAATACTTTTAGTATAAATTGAGTTAGGCAAATAGACTGAACTCATAAATCATAATCACCCCTACAATATATATTGAATCCGGTCAAACGGTGCTTTAAAATTAGGGTTGGCAAGATAAGATTAGTGAGATGCTAGCTTCCACAGAATTTAATGGGAAAGGTGAGGTGCCCTAGAGGCTAGAGCAACCATAGCTGCAAGGGTTCACAAGAGATGTATTGTTGAAGGTAGCTGAAATTTTCATCACTTGTTGCTAACCTGCCATGTTGCTATTCGAGGAAAAGAGTTTATCATTATGCTTCATGAGCCACCCGTGGGATGCTGAATATGAGTGCATGAATCTAACCTAATTGGGCTACAGATTACAATTATTGATTCGCACATTTAACCCATATCATTCAATGGTACTATAATGACCCATTCATATGATCGTGATACTAATTGTGACATCTATCTATATACATATACATAAATACATATATATATATATATATATATATATCACATAAAGAACACTTTATTAAAAATAATGTTACTTTAACAAATATGTAATTCATTAATTCAAAGTTTAAATATATTTTATTATTTTCATAATATACTTTAATTTTTGTTTTAATTCTTATGTTCTTGAAAAATCATTTTTTAATTCTCATAATTTATAAACTTAGTTTTAGTTCCAATTTTTACTCTATTTAGGTTTTAATCCCAAAAAAATTACTTTTTTTATTTTTTATTTTTATAGTATATACTTAATAAAATATTAAGAGAATATAATAGGAAAATATAATATTATACTTCAATTTAAGGTCATAAGATTACCAACAACGGTTTGTTTGGTAGGTGAAAAATGGTGGAAAAATAAGAGATAAAGAAGAAATAGGTAAGGAAAAAAATAAGTGGAGTTATTTGTTTGTGCGCACGGAAAAATAGTTGGGAAATGCTTGTGTTTCCCTCACTAATAATCAATTATCATTTAGGAAAAATCGATTATAAGTGTTTGCACCTTAAGTATTTGTTTTATTATTGATAGTTGATTATGAGGAGAGAAAAATAAATATATTTTTATTTTTTAATGATATTAAGTATATTTATTTTCTCATTTAATATTTAATTCGTAAAATATTATGAAAATATAATAGTAGTAGTAGTAGTATACTATTACTCTTCAATTTAAGGTCATAAAATTACCATTAAAGGAGATTATGTTCCGTACAAAATACGAAATTCTTTGCAGTTAAATTAGATCAACTTTAGGAAAGCTTCCACGCACCTCATTGTTGCATTTTGCGTGGACCTATGCTCGCGCGGGTACACAAGGACACAGTTTTAAAGCCAATCTTGTATGATGTATAATTGTATATATGTCCTGTTTTGTTTTTTATTCTTAATAATAACACTAAAAGTTTCCGTGCTTGCAACGGTGAAAGATTAAAGAAGACACATTGTAACTAAAAAGAGAACAGCTTAATTGATTAAACTAAACTAAACTTACTTAATGTAATAGCTCACGCAACTGAAAAATGAAATATACCACTTAGCCCAAAAAAGGAGTATCAGAATTCATAAATTGGCAATTTAATGACATTAGATAAATACTAAGATTTCCTTCTCACTTTAAATTTGAAAGTTCAGTAATCTGGGATTTTGAAATCCAGAAGCACATGAATTGATTTGTTAACTAAAATTCCTGTATCTGTTTGGGAAAACAAACCAAATGCTGATTTTATTAGTGAAATTGGCAAAGACATAATAACACAAAACTGCTTTCATTTATACAAAGATTTTGGCAGGTAGTAGTTTTCAAAGTGGGATTTTTCTTGGAAATGTGAGATGTGGATGTGGTTTACCAATTTTTTACGCCTTATTCAGATTGAAACTTTTAATTAACACGCATGCATTTTGATAGGTTGCTCAAATTTGTAAGAGTAGGAAATATAGAAAATCAAATTTGCTATTTAATTATTTTTTTTCTTCAAATCTAATCCGTTTTGGATATACAGATGATTGCAATGATATAAGGGTTATTAATTATAAAATATTATTAATTATCAACATATGTATTTCCTTTGCTATTTTTGGTAGGTGGAGGAAGGAAAGAGAAAAAAAACAAGGCAACTAAGAAATACAAGTGCTAAAATGTGAAAGATACTTTTTGGCCATTAATTTTTTTTTCAACAGTTATTTTTTATGAAAAAATAATAATTATTGATGGCTTTTGCTCGTTAGTGATTACAATTTTTCTTATACTACAAAATTAATAAAAAAAATATTATATATATAATCATATAATTCTTGATAAAATCATATATATATATATATATATATATATATTAAAATCTTGATAAGCACATCGTCATATATATTATATTAAATCCCTAGTCCCTAAACTAAAAAATACGAAAATAAGTCGTTGATCTATTTTTCTGCGGGTCACATTAACATTAATCCCTAACAAAGAACTAATTAGACTGATAATGACATATGTAGATGTCCAAGACAAAAACATATACGTCGATGACTCACATGTGTTTCTTTAGTGTAACAACTAATATGACAAGACATGTGACAAACTAAAAAAATATAAAACGATGACAATTTTATGTCAATATTTTATACTGAAATTTCTCGTAAATATATAATTAATTTGATATTATTAGTAACTCACTTCATTGAATAGAACACTGAGTATAATAGGAGAAATAATATCATTATCTAGTTCAAAAACTAAAATAAAAAATCAATACAGTTAAAATTAAATGACATAATTAATAAAAATTAATAAAGTTAGGACAATTATAATAATTCATAAATAAGATTAGAAATTGATAATAGTTTATTTTAAAGTGACATAGCAAACTGGAAAAAAATTAAAAAATCACCATAAAATTTTTCACATAAATTCCTAACATGGATGTTAAAAAAAAATTAATGGTATAAAAAGTTTATTAAGGACACTACGTAAATGTGTCCTACCCATATGCACGCTTGTTCTAAGAACAGTAAGACCTTATTTTCTTTGTGGTACGTATAACTGGCTTTGTCCCAAAGAAAAAAGACAGCCACACAAATGTGTGATGCTCAAAGTAAACCATTCAAAAAAAAACACTTCACGGTGGGATCACTATGTATTATTCAATTGCTTGAATGGAGTATGAGTACGGAAAATTATTTTTGAACATACGATAATAAAATGTTGTATCTTTTAATTTTAGAGTATATTTCTAATATGCACAGACGTGTATATGAAGAAAAAATAGAGACGAAATAATTGTATATAAATGTGAATTTTTTATGTTAAAATTAGGAAACTCAATGAGTAACATGTGGGCTTAATTTTTTCTTACAAATATAGAGATAATTGGTTTTTATCAATAAAAATATTAGTTTATTAAAAATATTAGTTAAAAGAATTTAAATCCTTATTTTTTCCCTTTTTTTTATCCTTTCATATTTTTTCAATTATTAGATTAATCTTATTTCTCAATAGATACTTGTTCATATCTATGTTTCCTTTCCATTACTTATGGATCGTTAAAGGTTCAAGATTTAAAAATCTTCCATGTCTCCTCCCTGTCCTGTGTACGATCAGCCAACTAATCCTCTTCTTGAAATGGTCCAAATGGATCTATCATCTTACTTAAATAAATAAAAAATATTGAATAAAAAATAGAGAGAAAGAAAAAGAAAAACAACTACAAAACAACCGTATGAGAGAAATATTTAGTGGGACAAAAAACTCACACTCAATCCAGCAATTGACACGTATAAAATCTTTACACGTGAATTTTCTAATTTGAGTGCCATGCTTATAAAAATTATTATATTTTGTTGTATCAACCGTAATGCAATAAGAAGCCAATTATTGGTGTCGGTGACTAAATTGGCTTTCTCAGTGGAAAGGTACAGATGATGGAACAATCATAAACATCCAAAGTAAAAAAAATCAAACCAATTCTTCCTCTCCTCTCATAATCCGTCTTTCTCTTCACATGAAACCATGAAGTAACCCACAGGCCACAGCTAAGCTGGCAATAAAATGAACAAATCAAGGTTCTAGGAGTGTTGTTGTAGTTGTATTTTTTTCTCAAACAAAGCAATGTAAAAATAATTATTGGACATTTCATATCAATCAGTGGGATAATCAAAACAATATATAGAAGTGGGGTAAATTTCACCTTGTGAATTAACTTTTTTTAGTTGAGTTGGACTCTAAACACAAATTATTAATATAGTATTAAATTTTTTTAATAATTAATATGAAAGAGTGTGTTGTAAATTTCATATTAAGTAATGATACCATTAAAATAATAATAATAATAATAATAATAATAATAATAATAATATATACACACGAAGGATAATCTTAATAATTAATAAAATTTGATTAATAGTTATTTTTGTTAAGGATCAAATTTAAATAATATTTAAAATATTCAATTTTAATTTTAGTACATTAATCATTTATATTAAATCACTCAATTATAACTTTTAGATTTGATTCAAGGTTAAACTCAAATTTTAAAAATAACCACAAAACAATATTTGGCTTCTCAACATCTCTTACATAATTGAAGGTAAATGTCCACCCAAACAAACATTTTTCATTTAAAATCAAGAAACAAAAAATAGTAATAGACGTATGATTCCTCTTGAGAGAAAGAAAAGATAATATCAATTAATCTCTCTGACTTTTCACAAACTGAAAAAAAAAATATCACACTTAAAAATACAGCCAAGCCATTAAGTTCCTTAGTCCTTTTTTTTTTCTTTTTGTCAACATAATATTAGTGCAGAATATATGTTAATTTTATCGATGATTAATCTTTACTAAAAATTTTGATAGATCAGTTTAGTAGAATTTTTTTTAATTATATTTTTTTATTCATAAAATTTAAATTCGAAATCTTATTTAAGAGAATCAAACTTATATTACTCACAACAAGGTGTAAAAGGTAAATGTGTGTTTGGTGCTATATTTGAGGTTGATATTATTTATAGTTTTAAAAAGAAAAAAGTTCCCAAGAATCATATTCTGTTCAAATAGTATTAATTCGGAAGTTTGAAGACTACACACTACACAAAACGCACTTTTGTAGAGCAATAGCAAACAAGGAGTACATTTTTTTGTGCGTGCTGATAAGTGCATCCCTTTTCAGGCGTGCGCCATGGTCACAACCTCATACTATATATCTAACATGGAGTACATCTCACATTCATCGACCAGAGCACACAAGCCTTAATTTAAAAAGGAAAATGCCACTAGACAGTGGTAGCCTAATTTACAAGCTACCATAAATGGTGTAAAGTCAACAACTACGATCCCTTCAATTTTGATACCCCATAACCAAAAAAGAAAGGAACTATATTGGGAGTAACAAACTCCTTCACATCCAAAGGCATACTTCTCATTTTCCCCAAATCTTTCATTGCCCAATTAATTATAAATCAGATTAAAAAATCGACCACTCACACATCCAAATTCACACTTTATGATCTTTCCTAAATCATCCATTTCCCAATTAAATTATGAATCAAATTAGGATTGAAGAAATCAGCCACGTTCTTGATTAAACTAAACCTAAAATGCTAGTACAAGTTTTGCTTTTACGCCGCACGAAGTAAAAAAGCCTCGTTTGGGTAGCAAAGAAAAAGACAGAACAGCGTAATAAGCACGTTTTTCTGCTCTTTTCTATTTTTAGTCTTAGAAGCTGGAATTTTGAAAATATTGCTTTTATAATTGCCAACGCGTTCATTGCTGGAGCCAAGCAGAACACAAGCACATGCATTCATCAATGCATTTCACGGCTCTCTGTTCACCTTCGCATTGCTTTATTTTTTTTTTTTTATACATTGCATTTTCTTCTCTTGATTTCTTTCGATGTGGTTTTCGTAACTATATGCTCTGAAACCCGAAACATGTTATTAAAGGGGGAAACAAATTAATCTCAATAAGCTTCAAACTCAAAATTAAATTAATCTTCAAAATAGTTAATTAAAGGGAAAATAAAAGGGGACGAGATGCTTAAGGTTTCCAGTGTCATGGATGAAAAATTAAGAGATTCAACTAAAAATTAAGAGATGCTTAAGGTTACCGTAAAAACCTATTTTGCATTTCTTTAGTCTTTTCAATTATATTTATTATGAAAAAAACTGGTGTTAAGCCACGTATGCAATTCGTGTGTAGGCTATTTGTACTGAATAGGCAGAATAGCAGCTCTCAAAAAAAGACCCTTAAATATGCTGAGTTCAAGTGTCATGAAAAGAACATAATTGTGAAAAAGACTCTATCAACATGATTAATCAGATTTTTTTACAGATATTAATTATTGATAAAATTAATAAAATATTTTATATATAATTTGAAAAAAAATTCTTTTAAACAAAACCAAATAATGTGAGACTCAACTTTCTGAAATGCTTGACAAAGCACAACATCATCTTCGGTCCAAACAACTACTAATAAAATATTGCAAAACTCAATGGTAAATAAACAAATACAAGGGCCCTAAATGAAGGTCCAAAATCAAATTATTTAAATGTCTATAGACAGAAAAAATCATATAACATGCCCTGATTCTATTAGACCCTGATCAAAATATTATTACACAAATATACCAAGTATTTGGCTGCATCGTCTTGCATGGTCAAATCTTGTGTCAGCTCCATTCATATGAACACACAGGTTCATAACTTTTCCATTGAAGAATACAAAAAAGTAATTCCAAGATGAATGAGTGAGTATATACAAAAGTAGGAACAAAATTGGTCAGGTTAAAGCGAAACTTCCGTAAATAAATAAATAAATAATAATAATAATAACATGAATTTCCTTATCATTATTATTATTATTTTCCCTTCGTGTTTTATTATTTTCTTATTATTATCATCATCATTATTATCCTAACTATTAACTTAACAATAATAAAAAAAATTAAAATAAAAAACTAACAATCGCTATAGACAGAAGAATCCACCACTGACGAACAAATTTGCCCCATGATGACATAATTAAGGTCGTGATTACTCACACCACGTTGAACCATCGTGGAATCCGAAAACGACGTCGTTGAAGAAGCAGCACTTGCAATTGCAGTTGTTAACTCGGGTATTGACTCGGACGAAGCTATCAAATTAACGTTCTTGTTTTTCAACACAAACTCGCTCCCGCCGACGAGTTGACTCAGTACAGCCGACTCGGACACCGAGTTTTTCTTCTTCCTGTGCTGCGTGACGGCGCGGACGATCTCCACCACCACCGCGCTGGAGAGCCGCCGCACGCCGCGCGCCCCGCCCATGATAACGGAGGAGACGACCGCGCGCTGAGTTCTCTTCCCGTGCTTCTCCGTTTTCGTGAAGAGAATGACCGAGTCGGGGCTCCGATTCCTCACTCGGGCGAGCGGGTCCTTTAAAATCAAGAGGCTTCTCACGTCGGCGAGCATGACATGTTTGAAATTGCGTCTGACTCGGCCGAGTAGCATTGGGTAGCACGCCCAGCGCCGGAGAGTGAGTGGAACTTTGTCGAGGAAACCCGAGAGCGAGTTCTCCGGGTCGAGGTCGGAGGCGTCGAAACTCAGCACCGATCCGTAACTCAGTGAGTGGGACCGGTTTAAGTTGGTCTTTGTTTTGGGACCCCAAAGTGGTTCTCTTGGTGGTTGTTGTGTGGTTTTGGAGATGAAGCGATTGGGGTCGAAGGTGGATTTGGGGTGTTGGCGCCAGCGCGTGGAGTTGAGGTGAGCGTGGAGGTGCAGCAAAGAAGAGAATGCAGTGTTCTCTTGTTGAATAACATGGGTAAATTTGAGGGATGTGGAAGGAGAAGGGAAGAGGAAAACGACGTCGGATGAGGAAGTGAGGGAAGAACGGTGGAGGAGGCGGAGGAAGATGCGGAAGTCTTCGAGGGGGGTTTCGTCTGCCACGTGGCAGATGAGGAGGTCGGTCATGGATTTGGTGCCTCTGCGGTGGAGAGTGCCCATGCGCTGGAGCGCGAAGTGGTGTGGGGTGGGTGTAGGAGTGTGAGTGGGAGGGGTGGGAGGGGTGTTTGGGAGGGTGGAGAGAGTAAAAAGGAGGAGCGTTGTGAAAAAGAGAAGGACGCAGATTGAGATAGTGGATTGTGCTTTGGAGAAAAGAGATTTAGAAGGAGAAGGGAAGTTGAACTTGGGTTTGTTGTCGGTGATTGTTGTGTTTGAGGTTGTGGACTTGTCTTGAGGGAACAACACAAGGAGCATACCCATGCCACTGTTGTTGTCGCTGCCAGCCTTTGCTTTTGTCATTGCTGGTTGTGTGCTATGGTTGTTGTTGTTGTTGTTGCATTGCTTCTTCTTGGTGTTGTGCTTCGGAATGGGTGCTGGAGTTGTGAGACTGTTGGGTCATTTGCTTCACACAGATTTTGATGACACCAAGGACTCATTCACTCACGCTCCACCTTCTTTGCTATATCTTTTATCTTTTTTCACTTGCACAAGTACTTCTCCTAGCAATACTCTTCTACTATCTATCTCTTTCTTTAATAAACGACAATTTCAACGTGTGTATCTTAAAAGGACTCTGGTTTTATTGATAACATGAAATAAGAAGAAAAAAATTTATATAATAATATTTTGATTAGATAAGAATATCATAAGCTCTTATTAAACACATCAACATCAACAGCACCTTTAACCCAAATTAATTGGGGTCGGTGGTAGATGAATCCAATGATAAATCGAAAATAAAGCAAAAGAGAGAAACATAGTTAAAATAAAAGAATGGTGAGAAGAGAAGAGAAAAGAAGAGAAGAATTAAAACAGGGAACAACTGGAACATAGAACTACTAAAGGGTTTACCCTCCATCAAATTTATAGCTTTTCTCCACTCCGTCCTAAGACATACCGTCCGCCAATCTAAATCTCACTCCATTAGGTCTTGTTTAACTACCTTTCCCCAGGTAAGTTTTGGTCGACCTCTACCTCTCTTTGTATCTAGCTCTTGGTAACATACTCTTGTTCTAACAGGAGCATCTAATGGTCGTCTCATAACATGCCCAAACCATCTCAATCTATACTCTCTCATCTTTTCACATACTGGTACCACTGATACCTTTCATCGAATATCCTCATTTCTTATCTTATCCATCTTCGTGTATCCGCACATCCACCTTAACATCCTCATTTCTGCTACCTCTATTTTATGCTCATGTTGCCTATGTGCCGGCCAGCATTCCGCTCCATAAAACATTGCCGGTCTAACAGCTGTTCTATAGAATTTTCCTTTTAGCTTAATAGGAATCTTGCGGTCACACATAAGCTCTTATTAAACAATAGATAAAATATAATTAATACATAACTAATATATGACAACATACGATATGATCATAATGGTTGATCTTAGACTTATTGGACTAGATGTGGCTGTCCCAGGGTAAACTAGAGGATACATTGTCCTTGAGGCTCGAATACAAAGAGTCTAAAGCATGAAGTTTTTAATCTATTGGATTCAGTCATGGCTTATTCCATGAATTTGGTCCAATGGAGATTGGAGGATACACACCATCCAAGCTCAAAAGTGCAAAGTATGAAGAGTCTAAAGCACGAAGTTCCTAAATTATTGGGTTGTGTCAATGACTTATTACATTCGATTTGGTCCAATGGAACCGTAGAATACACATTGTTTTGTTTTTTAGATTATAAAATTAATTAAAATGTTAATGACTCAATTAACATAAAAACCATAACAAAATTGTAACAAAAATATATGTGTATATATGTGATAAATGTATTTAATAATTGATATTATTTTCACTATAGGATAATATTATTATTCCAAAAAAATTAAGAAAATATTTTAAGAGTATTTATTAATTTTAAAATTTGTACTTAATATTATATTTAATTGAATATGTAAATTTTTAAATATATAAATACAAATTATATATATATATATAGCGCACAATTTATTTTTGTTATTCTTCTGGGATTATTTTATTATTTCTTAATATTTTTTCTTTATGAATTAATAAGTCATTAATTCAAATGATATTAGATTCAATTACTTACTTTAAATAAGATTTTAAATTCAAACTTTACTGGTGATAAGAATATAATTAAAATAATATTTCGTATTGATAATATAATAACAAAAAAAATCTCATAGGATAAAAATAGTCACTTTAATTCAATAAGATAAAATAAGACAATTATATTCTATCAACACAAATATATAATTATACATTTAAGAATTCATACACAGGTTTAGATTACAGTAACGAAACCACATAACTCATTTTCTAAAAATTCTAAAGGACCATATATGCTCGGATCAAATTCACAGTTTCTTAAAATTATTTTCACATCTAAAGGAAAACAAAGAACATGAGAATTTTCAAAAAGGTGCTAATGTTAATAAATTCCATCGTATTTTCATCCTCTTATTTTCTTCCACGCTAATTTCATTTAACCAAACAAGGTGTTAATGTTGATATTATCGTTAGTGTTTTTTCTTCTCATAAAGTTTGAAGATTACTTTTTAATGTTAATTTATGTATTTTATTTTACATGTGATTAACGATAATCCTATGCATAAAAAAATTCAATTATAAATGATAATATAGAAATAAATAAAATGAAAATATGATATATATTTTTATTTGATGTTTTTTATTTGATATATAAAATTATATTATTTACTAATGGTAATAAATATTAAATTAAATGATTTTTTTACAAATATATATTTATATTTTAGAAAACTTGTATATAAGAAAATCTTACCAATTATTTTAGTCTACGACTCAAAATGTTATGACCGTCCTTGATCCTAATGACGTAGAGGTTACATACAGGGATGGATCATAAATGCATCAAATGGAGGTCAATTTTTTATATAATTTTTAATAAATAAATAATTTTACAATAAACAGTTACTATTAAGTTTATGTATAAAATTAAATCATAGTTACTACTGTAGAAAATTACCAAATCAACAACTATTTTCTTATTATTTCTTCCTATTAATTTTTTAGTTATATATATATATATATATATATATATATATATATATTATAAGCGTCGAGGGAAAGGGGGGCAGGGAGTAGGGTCACATAGATGTTTACATATATGACAATAAGGCACTTAACATCTAGTATAAGTTATGTTAATGTCATTTTTTACGGAAAATGATGAAGAGACCAAATTAATTGTCATTTTACATTAATTTTAAAGATTATTTTAAAATTTTGTTAGTTTTTTAAAAGCCAATTTAACATTACCCTATACTTTTAGGTACAAAATCGAATATTCACTCTGTTTATAATAATTAACATACTTTTAAAAGTTTCCTCAGCTTCCAAATATATACATCAAAGTATTAGTTTCATGTGGGTCTAAAAGATAAAAACTTATTTCACTAGGAAAACAAAAACTCAAGGTTAAAAAAAAAATGTATTTTCTTTTCTGTGTGAGATTAGAATGGATCAATTGAGAAAAAAAAGTTGTATGGTCATGAATGATTCTATGGTTGAAAACTAAAAGTACATGCCACGGTAGTAGTATGCGTGGCATGATTAATCTGAGAAACAGATACTTCTATAGAACCAAGAACAAAAGTCACAAAATGCTAGTCGTATTAAATTATTGATAGTCCCACCGGAATGCTAGTCGTATTAAATTATTGATAGTCCCACCGGAATGATAGGTTAACAAAATCATCCAACAAGTAATTGTTTGGATAAATTTTTCTTAAGTAATTTTAAAATAAGAAAATAAAAGAAAAAATAAGATGAATTTCTCTATAAATAAAAATAAATTTTTTATTAATTAATTTATAGAAGTTTATTAATGTAATTTTTTTAAAAGATGAGATGATATCTACAAATTAGTTTATAAAGAACTCATTTTTATTTATGAAAAAATTCATTTCATATTTTTTTTACTTACTTTTTTTTTCTAGAAGTATTTTTAGGAAAGTTTACATCCAAACATGCTCTAAATTAACTAAAATGACATAAGTTAACTACTTTTTAAAGTTGATAAATTAATTAATTAAATTTAAAATATAGAATAAATATAATTATTAAATTAGTGCAAAATAGCATAAAATGTTACAATTAACAATTTACTCACTAGTATTTTAACTTATAGACAGTACAAGATAAATATTTTTATATAATTAAAATTCATAATAAATAAATATCTTTAAATATATGAACTATATTTTAGATTATAATACATTTAAATTATTATGAAAGCTTAATTTTAATTAATGTTTTTAAACTATTGAAATTTATTTTAAAAATGAATCTTTAACAATATATAATGATAATTAATATACTTTTTTGGTCTCCACTTTTTTAAAAAATATTTTTCTCCTCAACTATACGTAATAATTGTTTCACTCTCCCTCGGCCATAATTAAAATTTTACCCCTCATTTGCACACTTTAATTTTTTATTTATTTAACTTCCTCTCTCTCTCTCTCTCTCTCTCTCTCTCTCTCTCTCATTTTATGTTATTTAATATTTATGTATAAGTGTCTCTCTTTCTCCTAATATAAAATAAAGTAGATTGAGAGTGACAAATATAAAATAATAGTTAGTAATGATTGAGATATAATTATTTCCACTATCATGCTAGTAGTGTGTGAAACATACGTTTAAATGAGAGAATATATTCTAAATTATAATATAGGAATGAATAATTTGAGTTTAAGTAAATATATATATATATATATATATATAATCAATACTTCTATCTTTTATATTTTATTTATTTTGAATAATTTATCATCTTAAAAAATAGATTAATAATTAATCAGTGAATTGTTAATTCGAATGAAATTAAGTCCAATCTACACAACCAACAAATTAATAATATTGTTTACATATAAAATATTCATAATACATTTATAAGAAAAAAGGTAAATATTTGAATTTATTAGTATTTAGTAGTAATAAATTAAGTAATGTGTACGGTGCGTGTGTCCCCGCAGTAAATACTAAATATCAATTGTATTTTGATTTTGTATAATTGGTAGAAAAAGTACCGTCTATTTTTCCTGCCGCAAAAATAGGAAGCCGTTGGAATTGCATACAGTATTACATAAATTATTACATTACTAAAAAAAAATATTTTTAATTTTGATTTTGTTTTTTATATTTTAACTTTTTACATCCTTTTCAAAAAAAAAAATATTTCTCATCGCATTATTTATTACAGTATATATTTCTGTTTTCTTCACTTTTCTTTAATCGCTCATTTTTTCCGTACCCATCCCACGTTCTGTTTTACTTGTGATATAAGTTTTTATCAACAATTTTTTTCTAAAGCATGTCGTATTTTTTTAACTTTAAAATAAGATATATTTTTTTCTCTCTAAACATTCTAACAAAAAGTCAAGATTGCACAGCTGCGGTAACTTTTTTAATTATAAATAATGGCATTTTGAATTATTTTTGTGTGTGCGCCAATTGGAGTTAAGTTATAAAATAAGTTAATGTTCATCAATTTTCTATTGCAATTGTACAGGATTATTACTAAATTACAATTAGCTACGAGGAAAGAGTTTCAATTACTTAAATCATATAGCAATAAATACTTATAATATTCTTTATTTTTTGTTATGATTAATAAAACATAATTTTTAAAGAAAATTATGCAGATATCCTAGTTTCAATTTTAAAATATATTGCAAACCATGATTATTTATAACGAATTTCATAAATGAACTCAATGATACTTAATTCAAATTCTGTAATAAGTTAACTGGTCGTTAAAACTTAAAATATCCACAGCTATATGTACTTTGTTCATGTTATACAATAGTAATTCTATTAATTGTTTTTTTAAAAGGAAAATAGTATAATACTGTTTTTTAAGGAGTATAATACTGTTAATAAACATGTTTAGCTAAAAATAATTATTTTTCTCTCAACAGTTTATGTTTTTATTGGTTAGATGGATGGTTGTATCACAATATTTATATTTAAATAATAAAAAAGTAATAAGACCTAATATCATTTTAGAATATAAATTTGTTTAATTTAATCTTAAAAGTTAAATTAACTCAATCCCAAAAATTAAGTAATGGAGTGAGAATTACACCAAACTTATATATTGTATCTTGACCTTATCTTTAGTCAATGTGAAACTTAAATTTTTTTCAATACACTCATTTACACCAACATTTTTTCTTGATTTATAAATGACACAATAAATAACTCATTTTAATGAATATAAGATAAATTATAATATTATCTTAGAATATAAATTTAAAACTAATTTAATCCAAAAAATTAACTCACAAAGTGAAAAATACTCTCAATTTATATACTTCATCTTGAAATTATTTCAAATCTATATAACACTTAGATTTTTCTCAATATATACAATAACACTGTTTATATATAAAATAATAAAAAAAAAACAGACTGTTAGTGCAACAGTATTACGTCCAATACAAGGTGGGAGAATAATATAATATTTTCATGAAAACACGAGGACCGATAATTGATCAGTAAATTTAATTGTAGTAAAAATATCCAGCAAGGCAGATATGGGCATGTGATTATTTATGAATAAATATAACGCATAGAAAAAAGGTGAAACCAAGGGAAGGAATTTAAAATAAAATAAAATTGCGCATCTGATGGATGATGATGGAGCATGAAATAAAACCTTAGATGAAGATCTCTCAGACAAAAGATCCATGAATGAAGATATGCTTTTGTCGGTGCCAATATCTGAAATAATTGTGATTATTTTTGCCTTAGGAATGAAATGACATTTCAAGCCAATGAAATAATAGTGGTAATAATTCGATGGTTTAAAGTTGAAAGTAATTAGAGTTTGATATACTTTTAATCCTTATAAAAGTCACTGATTTGATTTCAACTTTTTTTTAAAAGTTAGTGTTAACTTTTATAAATTAACTTTGGCTTCAAAAAAAAACTTTTTTAGATTTTAAAAATAAAGAATATTTTTTATCATTAATTTAAATACAAGCTACGTCGTTTCTGAATGATAATAAAGGTTAGTTTAAAAATTTAATTTATAAGAGCCAATAATTTTTTGGAAGACTAGAATTAAAGTTAACCATATTTATAAAAATTAATAAATGTTTAAGGCATACAAAATATTATACTCTTGTGGACTCTTAAATATAAACAAAAAAATGTTTTAGTTGATGGATTAAAATATAAATAAATTTTAACTAATTCAATTTTATTTAATGCAATTATTTTAAAAACATCCTTAATATGAGTACTTTATAATAAATATGATTAAGAGTAGTTTAGAAAATGTAATTTTTATATCAAAATTAAAAAATTAATTGCACTTAACTAGTATCTTTTTTATATATATATTGGAATACGTTGATCTTATTTCATTAATCAACAAAACATCCATACAAGAAGGAGGAACATCAAAATATTGTGGACTAACATAGAAGGTAAACAACACCCTTGTGAAAGCATGAGCAACTTAATTGATTTGTTTGTCTTGAATAAAACTCACTCTAGAGTTACCAAAGGTAAGAAGGTTGTGTTTGCATAATTGCATGCAGATAATTAAAATGGATCCAATCTCTGAGTGCAAGTGGGTGGTTGAGTAGAGTAAATCACAAATGTGCATGCTTACAGTCAAAATCAAAAGTGATATTATATTATAGTTCATCTCAATTGCCCATAGAATTGCCGAGCGGGTGTGAAGGCACGATGCTGGGGTCTTAACTAATATCTTAATAAGTATTAAATTAAGTAATTTTTGTTTATACTGTATTTAAGTTTGGAGAGAAAATGTTATACTCCAATTAGAAAGAAGTGAAAAATACACCAACTATAACGCCTAGTCGCCTACAAATTTCTTCACCGATTCAAACTTTTAGAATTAAATTAAGACAACTGCTAATCATGATTAATAGACTAAAAGAAGATTTTTTATTTATTAGAATATGCATAAATTGTGTTCTCTATAATTTTATTTTGCTCACCCTTATGTTTTTCTACAATATTTATTTTAAAACTTTCTTAACCAGTCCTTAAAATAATAATCAGGAAGACCCTCAAGTTAAAAACACTAAGAATGAAATGACAATTGCTGTTATTATCATCTAATGAATGTAATTTTGTACTTGTGGAGGAGATTGTAATCAATCATAAGTATGTGGTAATTAATCGATATTGTGGGCATATATACGAGGATGGTTGCAAAAGGATGAATTAGTAGGTATAGAGTTAGTTAATGGGGGAAAGGTTAAGAGCATCTCATGTTTATTGAGTTTTTTAGCCTAAACACCCGTTTTTTTGGGAGTTCTGAAAGATGAGAGTATTGAAGGTGGAGGGCCCCAAAGCTCTTGGCATCATGGGATTTTGTTCCACTTCCACAACACAATTTTGATGCAATGCAATGGAAGGTTCCAAGAAACAAAATACACGTGGTAAAAGGTTCAAGGACATGTACACTTTCTTATGCAAAAGTACTGCTAGTCTACCACACTATATTACTCATAATAATTCATAATGCTACTGTAAACATTTACTCAAGCTTCTCTCAGCTGTCCCAGTGTCAGTTCCCTCGGAAAGAGAGACATCTAGGCTACTTGGTACTTGCATGTTGCATCCCTTCGCTGCTGCTGGTGCTAGCTGCTCTATAGTATCATTTTTATTTTTTATACTGGAAGAATGAAGATAATATAATCAAATTTATAATAATTTATTTATTTAATTAAATTAGACTCATTAATTATTCTGCCATTTATTCATGTGCCTCTGAAAGATGAAAATGAAATCAAGTTAATCAGTTGTACTTGTAACATGTAATTTAATATTTTAATGTATTTTTTTATCATATTTAATAATGTATTTTTTTATAAAAAAGTTATTTAATGATAATGAAAATGTATTAATTAAAAATTTAAAATAATGTTGTTGTTCATGCAAGTCATGACCAACTAGTACAAAGTTTCCTCACTAACTTTGCTTGAGAGATTAAATATATATTTAGATTAAAGTTTATAAATTTAAGTCTAAATAAATTTTGGTATTTTGTAAATTGAGTTTGTTAAAGTAATTTTTCTTTTGATTTATTTCATACTGACTTTATTAAGATCAAATTCGGACAAAGTTTACAGTCAGATTCAACTGAAAATTAAACAAAAGACTATTTTAGTCTTACTTTTCAATTAATATACTTTGAAATCTGATAACCGAAAACCAAACACACCCTCGACTTAAAGAATCTGTGTAACTTTATAGAAGTGGCATATTAATTATAGATTTAAATAAAACAAAATCAAGATCAAGACAAAAAAGATTGATTAAGAAAGAGCAAATGATATTTGTTTTTAACTAATTGAGTCAAAGAAATTGTAAGAAATTAATCCTTCTCCTTTATCATATTGGCAAGCTATGAAGAGAGATAAAGTTTAATAGAATAATCATGTTGTAGTTTTTGTTAAAAATAAAAGAAAAAAGAAAAAAAAAAAAAAACAACTCCTATCAAACAGAGCCAATATTTGTTGGCTTCATGTTTTGTAGGACCAACAAAATGTACAGGCAATGAATTGAAACCTCAGGTGAATTTTTTAATTAAGGAATACATTTTTGTTCATAAAAAAAATACTGAAGTGAATACACAAAACCGTTGGGTAATATATATGATAATTAATAAATATGCTAACTAATAAATAAGACAGCTTTTTAAATATAAAGGAGCAAAAAAGCTTTTCCAAATAACTTCGATGAAACCTTTCTTTAATAAATGACTATAGTCGGTAAACTAGGACTTAAAATACTTGAATAACTCGTCAACCATTCATATTACAATTGTAAAATTAATCACTGGCAACATTCGAATTAGAATGAAGTGTGAATTGTCAAGTGAAGAAAAATATAAACTAAAGGAATCCCCTGAAACTCTGGGAGTAATTAGAATTTGTGTCCATGTGCATACAGTGGCTGCTTCATTGACAATCTTCACCAAGAAGTAACTTCCAACCTAATATTTCTACTGAAAGTTTCTGTAATGTGCAAAGCACTTGTGCAATTTGATGACCTGTTTGCACTGTTTATGCAGCCACCAAGTCAAATTGGCCACTTATGTGATGTGAGTTTGAAACCGACCAAATAGGCACCGAATAGTGGAAAATTATAAACCATTGCTTGAGAAGGTTGCTAGCTAGAAATTAAGGTGTTATATTATAGTATTTGAGCACGTTTGAGGGCTAAAAATCGCGGCTATTTGTCTTTCCTCTTCCCCCCCCCCTCCCCTCCCCCCTCCCCTCCTCCAAGTGTTTCCTTTTCCAATCAGCATGTGAGTGAAATTTTGCAATTTGTTTTGTACAATTATTTGGTCAAATTAAGCTACTCCTCCTAGCCAATAAAAATGGTTTCAGGGTATCACCTTTATTCGATTTTAATTATCATTCTTTTGTTGGTGGGTCCTTGAGTTTAGCATCTATTCCCGAATGCTTTATCAATGCAATGTTATCCGTTCTCTCATTCTTATTTGGGAGAATGCTTTGTTTGCAAAGCCATGTGTGTGATAGAATAAGCAAACATAAAGAAAGACATAGGATAGGCTTCGTGGTAGTGGAATTCGTCATTCATGAATCATATGATCATGATCATCTCCTTATGATTGTAGCTTATTAAGGTTTTTTTTATTAGAAAATAAAACGTTCCAAGTCTTACGTGTTGCTACTTTACTTTCTTGATAATATTTTTCTTTTCAATTTGGGTGAGTAGGAATCAAACTATGATTGGATTGTCTTTGGGAAGATTAAAAAAATACTCTTCTATGTACTTACTCTACTTTCTGCCACTGCTAATAACAGGCTATGAAGATTATATTACTACTAAATTACTAGGAGGTTTCCCTCATAAATTTAACGCAAGCAGTATTCTAGCACCAAGTTTGGCAAGAAAATCCAATTCCACCATAATATTGAATTCCAGTGGTAAATTTTCAAGCAAAATGTCTAATTTACAGTTTACACCCTTTAGCTTTATACATTATTATTGCTTAATCCTTTATACTTTATGAGGTTGAGTCTATTACATCCGATGATGTCAAACTCGTAACTCAGAAGAGGAACGAAAGGGCGTATAAGAGATCGTGACTCGAGATCATAACAACTCATAATATGTGGGTAGATTGGGGACAAAATGTGAGGAGGAGAGTGAATTAGCATAAAAGGGAAGTGTAAATAGCAATTGCAAAAAAAATGTAGACAAGCTAAGTAGCAAGCCCAATGAAAACAACATTGATTACACCAAACACTCCCAACGCATCACCTTCAACGCACCAAACAACATCAACACGCTGCACCTACAAGCAGCAAAAACAGAGAATGCATTTGTAGGCTATGGCAATGGTGACATTGGGACCAGCGTCGGTGACAACCACGAATCCAAACAGCATTATCGGCGTCGGCGACAACCAACGACAGTGATGAAAGCGTCGACGATGGTAGAGTGGGCCGACGATAGAGACAGTTAAGTTCCTCCGTTCTGGCGAGTAATTCGCGTTTCATGACCGTTCTGCAGCCTCATTGTTTTTTGGTCCGATTAGACTCGACGGAGGCTAAAAACTCATGACTGGTAGAGTTAGCAAGTTTACTCGCTTTTTTTGACAACATTGATTATACATTTATACCTACTTAATATAGTTTTCCCTCAAAAGTTTGCTATGACCTTGGCAAAACTTTTTGCTTGACTTGAAAATCTATTTAAATGCTTACTTTATATATTTAAAATATTATAATAAATTTTTTATTATTGTTATTAGAAGTAATCAATGTCTCTCTTTTGGTTAAAAAAAACTTGGTACCTCATCTCATTGTTTAGAGGTTTCTAATGTACGAAGATAAAGAGAAAATTTATTGTACACAATCTTATCTTTATATATGTAAATATGTTATTTTAATGTCTCATTTGATTAAATTACAAAAATGATTTGGTGATAATTTGTTTTAGGATTTATTTTCAAAAAGTTATTAACTTTAACTTTCAAGAGAAACATTAGATTAATATTTTTATAGAATTTTATTTTTCTGTACAAACTTACATTATTTTGATATTTTTTAAAAAAAATATCTTTTAGTTGAAAAAACTTTTTCATAAAAGAACTCAAACTAACAAACCTTAAAATGAGAAAAATTCACCAAAAATAATTTTTAATATTAACATGAATAATAAGCTTAATATGTTTGTGTGCATATTTAGACTTGTCGACGTACTTAGACCTATAAATTTACTGACTTGTTTATATGCCTTTTATAGAACATTTCATGTGTTCTGTTTTCATGAATACCTCTTGGAATATTGATCATTATGCACCCGAATACCAATCAATGGAAGTGAGGTATGTGTACAATGATAATATAAAAGCTAGATTGAGAGAATGTGTATCTTTCTCTATGAATGTAACATCTATTTATAGGAAAGTTATCTCAAGATTAACTGATGTCGTGTTCCTGTTATATAGGAAATCTCTCTATCCTTGTTTATTGTGACTCTTCATGGTTGTTACGTGTATAAGTTGGATCTTATCTTTAGGATTCTAATAGGTTGGAACCTTAATGGGCCTTTCATGGATTAATAATACTAAGCCCATATATTAGATTCGTAACACCATGTAAATAGGTTTGATCTTATTTGTTTTCATCTTGACATATAACTTTACCAAGTATGGATACTTTTCTAAAATTTAGTCTTTTTTTAAAAGAAATTCAGCCTTTCTAGTGCAACTTGTTGTAAGATTTTTTATTTTTTTCTTGATTTTATTGTTTTTTCTTTATTAGCATAATGTTTCTTCCATGACTTTTTCTCTTGGTTTTTAGTTTGTAATCTCTATTTACTCATTAAAAAAAGAGTAATGATATTCATACATCCCAAATTGTGATATAAATAAGATAGATAGGAAGAAATAGAAGAAAACAAAGAGAAAATAATAGATGTTATAAATGAGAGAGATAAAGAAAATATTAGATGAAAAAGAAAATAAATGAATAATAAGTATTTTTCAAAGAAAGTAATTACTCAATTCTCAATCCACAATAGCAGAAGCCCAATGACAAACCCAACAGAGCCGAAAAAAGAAGCCCAGTATCTCACAAAAAATAGAAATATCTCATTTCCGAAAGCGCGGTTATCCTCAACTCACTCTTCCAACCGCGCTACTCCATCCCCGTTCTCTTCAATGGCCAGCACCGCATCTCACTATCTCCAACTCGCCGGCACCACCGAGTCAACTCGTCGCCGTAGAATCTCCATTTCATGCACGAAGAAGTCTAACAAGTTGGCATTCCAGGAAACGAAGGAAGGCTTCGTAGACTACGACCGAGGCCAGCACGAGGTCTCCACGAAAATCTCCGGCCTCCGCAAGGACGACATCGCCGCCCGCTACCGCCTCCGAGTCTCCGGAAACCGTTTCCAGATAGAGTATACTGTATCAGAGGTCGTCGACCTCGTCCTCTCCCTCGACCTCTCCGACAACGACGTCGACGGCCTGCTCAACCGCTGGATAGGCCGCTTCGAGCGCAAGAATTTCCCCTTCCTCGTCTAGGTGTTGCAAATTTCCAATTCTCGTGACGCGGTAGTTTTGAGCGTTTTGGTTTTAATCTATTCTGCATTGTGTTGTTTTCGTTTTTGGATTATGTAGGAGTTGACGCAGCGAGGGTCCATTGAACACTGTAACCGCGTGTTCGGGTGGATGAAGAACCAGAAGAACTACTGCGCGCGCAATGATATGTACAATATGATGATTAGGTTGCACGCGAGGCATAATCGAACCAACCAGGCGCGTGGATTCTTCTTCGAGATGCAAGAGTGGAGGTATAGTGTGATTGTGTAAATAAATGGATTTAGTCTTTGTTTGGAATATAGTTATTGTTGTGTATGTTTCTCATAACACAACTGTATAACACGAAGGTGTTACGGGTTTGATGTTGGATCACTCTAACTCTGCAACTTCAAGGATATCAATGGAGACTGATACCTCAAAGCAGACGATCACAGAGATACACGAATTTGGGGTGGGGTGTATGCTCTGTGTAATTGCAAGAGAGAAAGCTAGAGTGTGTGTGTCTGTGTGTACCTTTCTCCATGGAGGACATCCCTATTTATAACTTTGAGAATACTGACCTGAGTTAGTTGAGTAGTGAGCCTCATCCATTATCTGTATATGGAGATTGATTGATAGTGGGTTTAGTGGCTATAGGGTTGTTATCTCCACTACCTTCGATTATCTGATAAGTGGCAGTTGTAATATTTGTCATATCTTCCTATCATTTGATGGTTAAGATATTAGGTATTTGAATTAATAAGATAAATGAGCCTTTTATTTTTTGCCAAGGGAAATTACCATAACAGATGCCCCCCAGCTTGGTTGGTCAGCACTTTGACCTGCCAAGCTGTACTAGCAATTATCGCTGAATCGAGGTTGATGAGGATATTCAATTCTTGAGTTTTTAACCCTTTCTTGGGTTTTACCCTCAAGATTCAATTCTTGAGTTTTTAACCCTCTCTTCGGCTTTACCCTCAAGCAATCAATTCTTGAGTTTTTAACCCTCTCTTGGGCTTTACCCTCAAGATTCTTGAGTTTTTAACCCTCTCTTGGGTTTTACCCTCAAGTAATCAATTCTTGAGTTTTTAACCCGCTGTTGGGCTTTACCCTCAAGCAATAAACTCTTGAGTTTTTAACCATCTCTTGGGCTTTACCCTCAAGGTTCAATTCTTGCAACTTAACCATTTTTATCCCAGGGGACCGTTACGATAATTTCTCTTTATTATTTGACATGTAAAAATAATAATATTCTACATACATTATTATAAAAATACTATAAAGAATTATTTATGACACTTCATATTAGAAAAGAGGGAGAAGACTTAGCTTTTGCTTAATCTAATCTGTGTTGCCGCTCCTGAGACAAGATTCACCCTCATAAAGTGATATTGGGCATATGCCAACCTGGCTTCCCTGTTGGTGTTGGTGAATCTCACATTCTATATTGATGAGGTTGCCTTCTTAATGTGATAAGTAAAAATTATGGGACCTCTCTCGAAATCCACCCAAATTCTTCACTATCAATCAAATGAGATTACGCAAGGGTTCCGACAACCATTACAATCAGCA
>PYAF01004995.1:331095-344214 GCA_007407185.1 Glycine tomentella | reverse complement strand
AGTGATATTGGGCATATGCCAACCTGGCTTCCCTGTTGGTGTTGGTGAATCTCACATTCTATATTGATGAGGTTGCCTTCTTAATGTGATAAGTAAAAATTATGGGACCTCTCTCGAAATCCACCCAAATTCTTCACTATCAATCAAATGAGATTACGCAAGGGTTCCGACAACCATTACAATCAGCAAACAATTTCAATAAAAATTGTACCAAAATATCACAAAAGGTAGGCATACAAAATTGGATTATGTACGAAATTAATTCCTACCACTAGAAATAAAAATTAACAAATCCCAACGGTCAAATTGATTTACTGCAAGAGAGGAACACACTGACCGAATTTGAGGATAATCCAACGGTTGATAAAAGAAATACCTCTTTTTCAATATCACTGTCCGAAACGAGATAAAAGAGAGCAGAAATTCTGATAACCTTTGTTTGCAGTTGAAACATTCCCTCTTGAAAACGCTTTAATGGATGATCCGAACGGTCATAATGTAGAAACATATTTGAGTAATCTTTCCTCAAAGTTTTAACGCGATCCAACGGTTAATGTGAGAGAAATGTCCCTCGCAATACTGCTGCCTGCTTCAGAAAACGGATTCTGAACCATTTCGGTTTGGGATTTTCTGGTGATGCTTCAAGCCTCAATTCAAGAAACCCACCGTTAGATGTAAAGATTGATGAGTCGCGAACTTGTTGTAAAAGTTTCAGCAAAATCTAATGGTTAAACAAGGAGATCGAAAAGATTGAAGGATGATAGTTTTTGCTCTTCTCAACATGCGAATTTAGATGTTCTCTTTCTCCTCTCCTTTTTCTGTATCAAAGCGTGGGACTCGAAGTTTATCGTCCCCACAGACGGCGCCAATGTTCTGTATGTTTCTCAGAACACAACTGTATAACACGAAGGTGTTACGGGTTTGATGTTGGATCACTCTAACTCTGCAACTTCAAGGATATCAATGGAGACTGATACCTCAAGGCAGACGATCACAGAGATACACGAATTTGGGGTGGAGTGTGTGCTCTGTGTAATTGCAAGAGAGAAAGCTAGAGTGTGTGTGTCTGTGTGTACCTTTCTCCATGGAGGACATCCCTATTTATAACTTTGAGAATACTGACCTGAGTTAGTTGAGTAGTGAACCTCATCCATTATCTGTATATGGAGATTGATTGATAGTGGGTTTAGTGGCTATAGGGTTGTTATCTCCACTACCTTCGGTTATCTGATAAGTGGCAGTTATAATATTTGTCATATCTTCCTATCATTTGATGGTTAAGATATTAGGTATTTGAATTAATAAGATAAATGAGCCTTTTATTTTTTGCCAAGGGAAATTACCGTAACAGTTATACATGCGTATTTACAGGAGAAGAAAAATGAATTCAGATTCTCTTATAAATTAAAATGAACTTGTATATATCAGCTTTTTGGAGACGTTGAATGAGAGAGTTTCTACACAAGTCAAGTGCATAAGTTGATTTAGCCTACGAGAGAAGCTCAATTCAACTTATCTTCTCGTTTTCTGCTCTTATAAGTGCTTATGAAGAAGTTTATCCAAACAAAGCTTTAGTGCTGTGGCGGTTGAGTTGTTCATGTGAGACCATTGAGCATGAGTTGCTGTGGTTTGTAGGTGTAAACCTGATGTTGAGACTTACGATGCTCTTATCAATGCACATGGTCGAGCCGGACAGTGGCGTTGGGCTATGAATATCATGGATGACATGCTGCGGGCAGCTGTGTGTACTTTGTATTTTTCTACCCTAGTCAATATAATGTTGTTACATTGTAGTTAAGTTGAGCATGTCTGGTGAAGCGAGAGGGAGAAAGAGAGAGCATAGTGTATGAGTGTTTCATTTTCACTACTTTGCTGTATTGTTTTATGGTCACTAGATGAGTTTTGTTTGCAGGATCCAGTTACGATGATTCATGCCTCTTGCAATCCTTGTTCTTAATGATTTAATAATAAAGATCTGTGCAGTGTGCTTGACTGTATTACATTGTATACTTGTGATTTTATGTTTAGATACATACAAATTAAATTTGTTCCATTTGATGGTAGAAAATAGTATCTTTCTCTCGCAATGCTGGAAAGTGGGAACCATATAGGTTTTGTTCTGGTTAGTGACTAAGTGTTGATATGTTCTATGCATCATATGGTTACCTACTTACCTGCATGCTACACTAGCTGCTCATGAAGTCTCAGTGCATGTTAGAACTGAGTGATTAATCCTGGTGATGAGATTTTTGTGATCAATGTGATCTAGCCAGCTTTTCATTTAATTTTCTTCAGACACTATGCTGTTGTAAACTGGGAATTTAAAAAATTAGCACTTCAATTGTGTGTGAGTATACTGTAAAGGATCAGTCTCAATTGCATCCAAGGGGTTAGTAAGGGTAGCTTACAGCTGTCATTAGTCTTACAGCTGTCACTAGGACAGCAGTGTATATAAACTCTTCTCTGTGACTTTCTCTAACTGCCTAATAACAGAAACACTTTGTTGGTATGCTAACTATAAGTGCTGTTTGTGACACTGAAATATTTTTGCAGATTGATATCTTTTACACTACCCTGCTTTCTTATTATTTTATTTTCCATGTATGCAGTTATTCTTCAAAATGTTGGCATCATTTGGGATAAAGTTACCCAAACATGCCTTAAATATGATTTCCCACCACATTGATATCTTTTACACTACCCTGCTTTCTTATTATTTTATTTTCCATGTATGCAGTTATTCTTCAAAATGTTGGCATCAGGTGCTGATGTTAACTTAAACACTTACTCTATATTATTGAAGAACCTTTTGTCATCTGGAAATTGGAGGAAGTATTTAGAGGTAAGATATTGACCTTTCTTTAAGATTTAATTTAATGGTGATACATACAAATTGTATGTTGCCAACTTGACAACAATAGTTTGTTAGGTTTGTTGCATGCAGAGAAGTTCATACCTATGTAACTGGAACAAATATTAAAAGTATATTTCACTAACATAAAGTATATATAATGAAACTAAAATTCCTGTTAATACCAAACATCTAGGTGTAGGACAATTACTACTAGCCCAACCCGACAATACTATTAACAGGAAAAAAAAATTCAAATAAATGGTATCTCTTGTTGCCAAAGTGCCTCCAATGCCACACTAGTTCTTGGTCTATGGAGAGTTGTTATGCCTCTGGCAAGTGTAGTAGTTTGTGAAAAGTAATATAGTGAATGTCAAGAATCATTCACATGAGGATTTATGTTAATTGTTTACACTTAATCAAACATTCAAACCATAATTATAAATCTTGGATAGTAACATGTAGCAACCTATTTGAAACTATCAAATCCTAGCTAAACGGATTGATCAATACATGCAAAAACAAGCAAAAAACATCAAGCAAGAAAAAGGTTGAGAATTCCTTAGCCATCTTCGAGACATTGAAGTCTTCAAGAGAAATCTTCCAAGACCTTCTTCAAGCTAGTTTTGATATCAAAATTGTTACATTGTATTTTTTCTGCTACAATCATAGAGGATCTTTTATTTATTTAAGTATATATGATAAGATAACAAAAGAAGAGTAAAATAACTACAAACACCCTAAAAACACTAAAACCTTTTTATTCCAATCCAACAAGTTGCTGTGAAAGTTGGCAAACTAGTAGTAAATTTGAACAAAGCTATTACATGAATTAGAACCATGCATTTTTACAGAACTATCAAAACTTATGTTTTTTCATGACTGCACTAGATATTTTGGCCATGTTTAATTTCATTGGCCAGCCACCATCTCTAGGTCAGGTTCAATACTAATGCCACAATGATGTTATGCATTTTCTGAAATATTCCATGTCAACCCATGCTTTCAATGTGTATGTAGTATTTATGATCAGTGCCTGTCAAATGGCATTTGAATTGTATTAACTGAATGATTCTTTAAAGGCTCAGAAAAGGGGAGATTGAAATTGCCACCTGGATTTGAATCTAGGAATTTGAATCAGTCAGCTATATTAGAATTTCAATACTGTGGAGCCTCTGCTTGCAATGTCCTCTATTTTTTTGTGCACCTCAGTTTCTATTGTATACAAGTGATGTTGGTGGTGGATGCAATCGTAGACTTATTAATCAAACTGGTTTCTTATCAGGGAAATTTTTTCTTGTACTTTTTTTTCGCATGCTCAAAATGAGTAGCAGTTAAATTTCACTGATACTCTTTGTGCCCCATTTAATGCCATGTGTGTGGAGGAATTTCATGGCACCTTAATCCAGAATTGACAAGAGTATGTCTCTTTGATAGGGTTACTTTGTGTTGATAAATGGGAATTGACTCTAAGCTTTCAATATGCTAAATATTCCATTTATTACAGATTTATCCCTAGGGAACCAGAAGAAAGATTAAGAAATACACTTATGATGTTGACTTGATCTAAGTTCACAGCCGAAGCCACAAAATTACACTTATGTTTGTTAATAGACATCGTGAACATATCCTCTTTCTCTTGCCTCTCCTGGAAAATAAACGTAGGTGCTTGACAACAATTTTGAGGAAGTGATGGTTTGTTTTACAAGGGCTTTTCGAGCATGCTTTTGTTGGTGTCAATTTTTTAGAAAAGCCCTAATGTTTTGTCTTATTATCAGCTTTCATGATAATTCTTTGTTCATCTTTCATCTATGCACTCCTGCTTTACTCCGTTATAGTTTTTGGACATTGCCTCGTATTTAGAGACTTATACCTTACATTTACCCTGGTCATATATTTGTACAGAATCCTTGAAAAGAAATTCTGGGGATCAAATTTCCACAAGGCAACCATGTGAATCTCCTGTTCTTAGTTGACCATTGTCATGGAGTCATATTTTTTTTTTTGGCTTAGCTGTGACACGCTGTTCCAAACTGTTGTGGGAGTTATGCCTATGAGATTTTGTGAAGATTGAAGTTGGAACTCAATTTATTGGATCATACGCTACTCCTACATAAAGAATATTTTTCATGCTATGCCTGCAATTTGTAAATTATCTTACTTTCCATCCTGTGTACATACTAGTACGTTCGGACTGTACTGTAACATGTAAAGCCCAATTAGGATTATACCTAAAGAATACGTATCAACCTGATCAGGTCATGCCATCAATATAGTTTCTGTTGATGGCTCGCAGCACAAATATTTAGCTATTTCAATAGCCACTGTTAAGAGAAAATAGTTTGTTACTAATATTAGTGGGTTGTTATTAGTTTATTAGTTTAAATAAGCTCTCTATAAATAGAGCTCATACACACTGTCAGTTGTATCTTTTATTTAATCAATTACAATGCATTTTTTATATTCCTCTTCTCTATTTTGAGCTCTATGGTGTATGGTCAAACTATATTGGTGTCACTTGTATTTTTCCTAAAACCATCTCATCTCAGATTTCTGATAGCAACTATGGTTTTTTCTTTATTTTCTTTTGGAGGGGTAAGGTGTTCCTGCGGTATCGTGCTTCTTTAGTCATTTTCCTTTGGTCAGACTCGGACCTTTTATGATGGGAAAAAAGAACGAAATTGTTGTAAATGTGGGGCTTTGCTGTTTTCAACTAAGGCAAGCCTCACATAGTTTAAACTTTACAATGGATTTTAACGGAAACTACTTTATATTTCCTTGACATACCTTTTAATAGCAGCGTCAACATCATATTTGGCATTAGGCACAGGTTTTATTTAAAAGGAAAGTAGTTATTCGAGTCACTATTCATGACAAAGTTTAGCTATTAATAATGATTATGTTCACAATATTTATATAACTTTTTAATGTGATAATATTTTTGAGAAAAAAGGTTAAAAACTGAAATAACTGTAAAAAGTTTTACATAAACATCTAATTAAAACATTTCATATGATAAATTTGTTGATTTATGAATAATTAGTGTAAAATAACTTAAACAGTAATTTGTGATCGAATAATATTTTACACCGTTAGTCCAATGATTTTCTATCATGAGCTGTGAGTATTTGAAGAATAATATTGTAGTAAAAGTGTAAAACATAGTTATCAAGTTGCTCTTATTTTCCCTGTACTCGAAGATGCCACTCTTGAGCTCGTGGCACCATATGACATTAAAAACAGACCGTTGAAAATTCTTAAAATACCAAACAATTGCTGACAAAGCTTTGGACTAGTTCAATTCAAGGGCTTTGTAATTATAGGCTTACGGCATCCTGAGCTAAGGTGTGTTCTTTGTTCAAATTTTCATACAACAATTAAGAAATGCTTATTGATAAAATTACAAAATTTGTAATTGAAAAGTAAAAAAGAAGTTTTCTCGTAATTTATGCATACTAACATTATCAATTTTATTACTGCTTTATCCCTGGTGCGAAGGTTATTTAAAGGAAAGCTGTCTGTAAAAGTGAAAAACACTTGCTCAGATGTGGGAACTTGGCACCACAAAAGGATAAAGTCACGATGTGATGCTGAGTCCTGGATTATTTTTTCTAAAACCAAGCGTTACATAAAACCGTTAACTAAAGTTTTGCATGCAATCATATAGCATCATCTTGAAGATTTAGGACCTATCAACCGGTTTGCCAAAAGTAGTCAAAATTATTCGCCCACATAATAATCAAATAGAATCATTCTCTGAAATTTCTGATCAACCGGTCCTTGGTGTCTCAGGGGTTGATTTTTCCAATGACTTCATTTATACTAGACTAACTCTACTAATTTGCCATGCTTTACCATTACATGAAACTTAAAGAATTGCAACCTCCGACTATAATAAGGGTGCACATTAAATTTTTTAGTTTTACTATTTTCTGAAGGAAGACATTTTCACAACATTTCTTTTAATTTAAATGAAAAATTATATTTTAAGCTAATATGGATAATGTTTTTAATAAATGTGTATATAAGAAGAAACAAATTAATTAAGGAGAAAATAAAATATTTTTTAATAGGCTAAAATCAATTTACAAAACTTTTAAAAAGGTTAGATGATGTGCTTCTAAAAAGGTTTATAAACACGAGTTGATTTAATTTAGAAATAAATTTGATTTATTTTATTTTTATAAATACTTTTTGAGAATTTTAGTTCTCATAGAAGTTTTCTTATTTAATTTCTTCAAAAATTAAGTTGTATAAATCGAACTTAATACATTTTACCTTACTCTTTTATTTTTCTATAAATGCTCATGGAATTTGTTATTAGTTTCTTAATCGTTTCTCTTAAGGTATAGGATAGTAAAATTAACATAAAATTAATGCTAGTTTTAGTATATTATATTATATCAAGAATTTCTTTACCCAGTTTAAGTTTAATGTATTGTTAATATAATTTTTATACTATCATCTAATGTTATATTAATACACCAATAACATATTTACACTTTTTTGGTAGTGAATATATAATATATTTATTTCATAATTTGGCTATACATTGTTATATGATCATGTGAAAAACTTTTACTTTATCAACTTTAAATAATTTATTTTCTAATACATATGTGCTTTTTGATAATTATTTTAAAATACTTCAAGGCTATATTTAATTCTTTTATACTGTATGCTGTGGGTAGACAATAAACTACTTCTTTTCTTATCTTTAGGCATGTTCTTTTCTTTTAAAAGACGGTAAGACTGTATACGCATTTTTACAACACTTTAAATATGAAAGTAGCATATTAACGTTTATTACATGTTGCTTTCACTCTTTCCGCTTGTTTCAAACCTACGCACCAAATTCAAATTAATCAACTAAACAACATCTTCTTGTTGGCATTTCAAATTTGTCTAATCTTCAATGGTTGTCTCTAAACTTATTCGGAGCGTATTCTATTTTGTTCTTTCTTTTTGTATTTCTCAAACAAGTTAGTTCTCAACTAGCTAGCAAAGGCCTTCTACTGTGTCTATCATTTTCAAAATAGAGGTATTAGGTAAAAGAGGAAAGGCAGTTTCGTCATAGGAGATTTAACATCTGAGATAAATGTAAAAGTAAGTAATAAAACCCAATTCTTACCACTAAAGTCTGCTGGGGGCCAGTATAATATTTGAAAAGGAAAATTCCAAAAAAAAAAGATTTTTCTTTCTTTGTATTTTTTCTTTTAGTTTACATGCTTTCTTAAAAAAAAAAAAGAAAGACTTATACCTTTCAATTAAAGTTTCCTCGTTTGTTTTTCTCGAACAAATTATTAGTTGCGCCCGCGCCCCTATTGAAATCTTAAGCATTTGAATACCAACTTATAAATTTCTAAGCTTTTTTAAAATGATATATTTCTTAACTTCCTCATAGATAAACTACACACAATTCTAAAAAATTCTTCATTTCTCATTTTTTTTAAATCACTATTCAACTCTTTGAACTTTAATTACAATTAAAATATTAAGTTCAATCAAATGGATAAGTACTATTGTACCTGTAGGGTACCTAACCATCTTCTCTACACGTCCTAACCCTTGTTCTTTTATGCTAGAAACATAGCACCACCTAATTTTTTTTTTCCATTTCTTTGTCATTAAAATTTTCGATAGAGGTGCAGCTCATTTACCCAACCAACTAAACCCAATTAAAGTTTTTTTTATTGATTAGGAGGCATTATTTATTTGTATAGAAGCATAACATGTCTAATCATCATATTGAGTTTGACCATTTAGGTATTGACCTAATTTTTTTTTATAAAGTTAGGACCTTTTGAGAGTGATTATTAGTGGTAAGTTTTAAAATTTTCAAAAATTATAATTAGTTTTTAGTTTAAAAAATAGTTTTAGTTATTTTTTTTTATAATTTTCAATTTTAAAATAAACTTACTTTAAAAGTTTTCTATCATGTTACAATTAGTTTAAGGGTGTATTTATTTGATGGTGGTAATGATAACAATGGTACTAACAACAATGGTGATGACAATAATATAATGTAATGATAACAATAGTGATGGTGATAATGGTATTGAAGATAATAATAATATAAAAGATCATTGTTAAATTTAACAGTATTTTTTTTTAAATTAAAAACCAATTTCTCAAATTTTTTCTTAATTTTGAAAATATATAGTTCAAAAAGTGTTTTGAAATTAAGTCAAAAATCATTTTAACCAAATACATTTTATTTTTAAATTAAATTTTATAACCAAAAATTCAAAACTCACAACTATTCCAAATGAGACCTTAATAAAGCTAACTCAATTTGAGTAAGAAGTTTCTTATATTTTAAAAAAGATAAACACATTGCATTATGTTTTGGGGCAAAAAGACTCATAAGGAAATTAATAGATCAAATTGAGGACTTAGATTTTAAATTTTATTGCTTTAATCCCCTATAATTTATTGATATTCTTCTTTATGTTTTTGTTACCATTGATAACGACTTAGTGGGTCATTGACTATTGAGGATGGATCCATGTCTAGTAATATGTGATAGGTATTGGCAGGTCTTGGTTTGATCTACCTGCACTCAAGCTTCTTCACGCTCAGCCACTCATAACTTTCGGGACTTTGTATGGACAGGTCCTTGGGTAGTCTTCATGCACTGAAGCTACTTTTGTGCCTAACCACTCATAGGTTTCGGGACTGTGTTTAGGGCAAGTCCTTGGTTGGCCAAATAATGCTCCCAATATGCCCATTAGAAGTGGACCTAATCTCACACAGATGCATCAAAAAAGAAAACCCCAACTAATCCAGAGACGTCCTATATCATTCACACACGACTAGAAAGGGAACCCTAGATCAACCTCCGCCCCACCAGACCCATGAGCAAGACAAATATGGCGAGGATTGCGCCAAGCATTCCAAGAAATGTCTTTTGCACCATAGTACTTTTAGGACTTGAGTAGAATATGATCATCATCTTCATACACCAAAATCGTAAGGGCTTTGCTAGGATTCATAACTAGGTCAAGGTCCCTTAGAAGGTTTGTAAGAATAATTGCCATTAAAATTTTGCCACCAAATCATATTGATTTTATCAGACTATTTTTTTTCTCATGAGAAATAAGAAATATAGGCTAGCCTTTATTATTATTTTTTTTTAAGATTTTAGGTTCATGACTCCCACTCCTGACTATCCATATTTGTCTTAATGTTTCATCCATCTAATGTCATGTAATGCACTTTGACAATTCCTTATAACGTGTAAGATTAGATTGAGGAGTCATTTCCTTAAAGATAAAGACATTGTCATACAGTCATTTAGAGGTCCAAATGAAATCTTTGTTAGATGAGATTTTGACTACAAATTTTCAATGTGACAATTATTTACACTATCATAATTAAACATGAGTCCAGGACATGATAGATAGGTTCCATGAAGTTATTTGTATAAGCTTATAAATACTAAGTATACAATAACTTGTATATTCTTTGATACACTCAACACACAAAGTACAAACCAGACCAAAATCAATGAAACAAGCCTATTTTTCATTCTGCTTTTCAATTTATAGCCTCTCTCCATAATAATGCACCTAAACACTTTAATAATTTCAAAACCTACCACTAAAGAACACATTTCTTTTCTAAACATAATCTTCTAACTAACCCGAAAATCATTATATTTACAACTAACTAATTTATTCTATATTAATTAACTAACCTATTAAGCTAATATAAGAACCGATATTTAGTTAGTTGTAAATATAATGACGGTTTTCACAGAGATATGTGTATTTATACGAAAAATCAAGTCTCATTGGCTCTAACTAAGTTAGCTAATATCATTTAATTAACATATATAATTTAGTCATAGATATATTCAACTAACTGAGTCATTCAAATCACAACTTACAAGTTTCCTTGACCTATTCTCCAGTCTAAGATCTAAAACAATGATTTTGAAAACTATAGGAATATATAATCAATATATCAATTTACAATTCATACTTATACCTTTTATTGGGTGACAACTATTTTAGTATATTAACATTTTAGTACAGGGCATAGGCTATAATTAATGAGAAGATAAATTACGTGATAGTTTTATTGGTTAATTTTGTTTAACTGTTCTTTTCTTCACATTTTTTAGATTATTTTATTTTTATTCTTAATAATATTAAAATAATAACATTAATTAATTCTCTTTATCTATACAAGTTAAAATTGATCCATTAACCACAATCATCCTCTAATCATTTTTCATTTTTATTAAACAATTATATCTATAAACCGATTCTTAAATTTTAAAATTTTCTTTTAACTTACATTAACTTCACAATACTTTTATATTATGCTACACATTACATCAAGGTCCATTAACGATCAATGTCTCTGAATAATTAAGGAGATCTAAGTTATGCATGTAACAACCACCGAAGAGTATCACAACAAACATATATTATGATCTCAACAGTTAGAGATTTTAGCCGAGCAAACTGGAAGGAAGCTGTTACGGATACGTATCCCGCCATTAAATGAATCCCACAAGTCATGGACCCCCTATTTATCATAAGTGAACGATCACCGGCCAACATCCCCGGATCCTCGGCCCAGGTATAATGAAGGGGGATTCTGCGGCTACAATTAGGGGAGCAGAACCCCTCGACCCAGCCTCTGGTTATAAGACAAAGAGATTCACCGGTGAAAGGTACGCATTACGAATCTTGGCCCTTCTTTTTTGATTCCACACGGCACACACAGCACCCCCCCATTGCTCCCGTGTCCGTGATCTTGTCTTCTGTCGTTGGTCTGACCGCCATAGACCAACCGGGAAGAGCCAGATCCTACAAACAAGCACCACCGGTGACCCCACCGGACACCCCTGTTATCACATAACAGAACATTGGCGTCGTCTGTGGGGACGATAAATTTCGATTCCCACCTACCATCAATGGCTAACACAAGAAGACACCAGGCGGAAAGGAATGGAGAACCACTCAGGGGGGATCGACGTGAAAACGTAGTGGTGGAAGACGCCCTTTCACACACGGATTCATCCCCCATGGGGCCAGAAATGCCGCCTCCAGGAGATACACTCCAAGAGGTGCAACATGATGCTTCCCAGCGTTTCATACAAAGCGCTCTCCAGACCCTGCTTACCAGAATGGAGAACCTGGAGAAACGGTATGAACTCCAGCGGCAGGAGGACCTCCAACGCATTACCACCCAGTTCGAAGAGAGAGACAACAGGCAGAGGGAGGAGGAGCAACGCCAGGATACCAACAAAACGAACAGTCAGGACATCCCAGGGTCACACGGAGGCCCGAGGCCAGTACACTCGGCTGTTGCACCAAACCCGATTCCGGATAGACAGGCAAAGACAGGGCCGATCAGAGGAACCTACCAAAGAAAGTACCGTAGGGGCCATCAGAATAACAGCCCGTTCGCCGACCATATAGTCGACGCCCAATACCTTGAGGACTTCGATGGATCGTTCTTGTCAAAGTATGATGGGAGCCAAGACCCACAAATACACATCGACGAGTTCGATATGCAGATGTGCGTGAGGGGCATCGACGAGCCGATCATATCAAGGATCTTTGCTACCACATTAACGGGAGCGGCCCAGGTATGGCTACACTCATTACCTCCCCGTTCTATACATAACTTTGAAGATTTTGGACAGAAATTCCTGCTGAACTTTGCGACGAGCAAAAGACAACCGAAATCTCAGTTCGCCCTAGGAAAGATCAGACAAGCGGCAGGCGAGACACTGCAGAGTTATTTGGACCGATTTAAGGAAGCAGCGTTACAGGTACAAGGACTGGAAGAGAAAGTGCACGTCCATCTGATCTCTGCAGGCCTCAACGGCGGATCCCGTTTCGCCAAATCAATATACAAGGACCCAGTCAAGTCCCTAAACGAATTCAGGATGCGGTCTAAGAAGTATCTCGAGCTAGAACAGATGGAGATAGTCAACTCAGTGCCAAAGGAGGGAAGAAGGCCTCCATCACCCAGGGGCCGACGACATGAAAAACAACCGACGGGGCAGCATAATCGGCAATCCACCCCTGCGCATGGCCATCGACCAGCACGAACGAACACCGATCCCCCGCCCAGAACCGGAAGGTACGAGTTGAAATATGATAAATACACACCGCTAACGGCCCCACGGGGGCAGATATGGCAGGAAGTGGCTTTTACCGACATGAGGAAGGTCGACCGACCCCCACCACTGGTAAAAAGGGAAGGATTAGACTATTCCCGATACTGCGACTTCCACAACGGTC
>PYAF01004995.1:312718-330995 GCA_007407185.1 Glycine tomentella | reverse complement strand
CCATTAAATGAATCCCGCAAGTCATGGACCCCCTATTTATCATAAGTGAACGATCACCGGCCAACATCCCCGGATCCTCGGCCCAGGTATAATGAAGGGGGATTCTGCGGCTACAATTAGGGGAGCAGAACCCCTCGACCCAGCCTCTGGTTATAAGACAAAGAGATTCACCGGTGAAAGGTACGCATTACGAATCCTGACCCTTCTTTTTTGATTCCACACGGCACACACAGCACCCTCCCATTGCTCCCGTGTCCGTGATCTTGTCTTCTGTCGTTGGTCTGACAGCCATAGACCAACCGGGAAGAGCCAGATCCTACAAACAAGCACCACCGGTGACCCCACCGGACACCCCTGTTATCACATAACAGAACAGAAGCATTAGCTAATCTAGAGGTAATTTTCTTATAAATAGGATTACATTTATGAAAAAAGATACACATTCTCTCGACTCTACTTTTATATTAGCACTGCGTACACACCTCACCTCTATTGATTAGTATTAAAGTGCATAATGATCAACATTCTCAGATATATTTCTCTAGTAAATACATTAGAGAGAACTTTTATCCAACATCAACGTATTAGCAATTCTGCTAGCTATACTTATTCGTGAAAACAAAACATCTTATTAATTTTTTTAATTAATTATATTTAACTTCTATTTTTTTTATTATTTAGAGAGGCACGGCCTCTCTTCCCTAGTAACAATTATTCCACTGTCATTTTCTATATTTTTATATAAGGAACAACAGATAACATTATTTAAAAAAAAAAGAAAAAGTCCTTGGTGGCAGGTTAGTAGCATGGTGAGTATGGAAAATGGAATCAGGAGCAGACAACAAGTGGCACCGAACATGCACAATTGTCATACTAATCAAAACTAACGGAAATGACATCCCTACCCGCACGGTGTCCTAGCCGTTACATCGGCTCACAGTACCAAATTCCATAATCGTCATTTCAAAACCAGGAAAGGGCATTCTGGTAATTAATCCCACTCACCCCTCACTCCTCCTTCCTCCTTTGTAATTTTCCCACTCTCGCTCACTCACTTCACTCCATTCCACTCCCAACCAAAAACAAACAACTCATCTTTCCAAATTCAAATCACACACACTTTTCTCTCTGTCTCTGAGATTAGAGTTAGGGTTTGTGTTTAGTTCGATCATGGCTTCGTCTTCCTCCGATCCGGGAAAGTCCGCGGAGACGTCGGAGGCAGTGGTGGCAGTGGCGAACGACCAGCTCTTGCTCTACAGAGGATTGAAGAAGGCCAAGAAGGAGAGAGGTTGCACGGCCAAAGAGCGCATCAGCAAAATGCCTCCGTGCGCCGCCGGCAAACGCAGCTCCATATACCGCGGCGTCACGAGGTAGTTAGCTAGTTGGGTCATGTTTGGATAAACTTATAAGAGAAGAAAATAAAATGAATTGAGCTTCTTACGAAAGTTACAATCAACTTATGAAGTGGTTGGAAGGTTGAAATGAATCTATGGCTTGTTAAGCACTTCTAAGAGAAAAAAAAAATGAAATCAGCTTCTCTATAGTTTTTTTAGCGCATGTTTGGAGAGCTAATTTTAGCTTATGCAGAAGCTCATTTCATTTTTTTTTTCTTATTTTCTTCTTCTAAAAGTGTCTTACCCAAACAGATGTCTCGGATTGGTTCTAACGGAATTTTATGAATTGATTATTAGGCATAGGTGGACTGGTCGTTATGAAGCGCATCTTTGGGATAAGAGTACGTGGAACCAAAATCAGAATAAGAAGGGAAAGCAAGGTTCGTTTCGGTTTTGTTTTGTTCTGTTCTTCGTTTCGGGTTTCAACTTGTGTAAGGCTGAATTTGCTGACGTGTTTCGTTTTTTTTTCTTTCTGTTGTTCGTGAATTGGTTGGTTGGTTGGACAACGGTTCGTGATTGGTGGCGCCAGTTTACTTGGGTGAGTTCGCAATGCGATACTTACTTCACTTGTTCTTTTCTTTTGGGACGTGCTTGGATAAACTTCTAAATAACCACTTATAGGAGAAGAAAAATGGCAAAATGAATCAAACTTCTTTCAATTTATGCATCTCAACTTTTGGATAAATTAGATGAAAGAGCTTCTATAGAAGTTATATGCATAGCTTGATTTTAACTTACCGAATAAGTTTGATTCTTTTCTTCCTTTTTGTGAAGAAGTTTATCCAAACAGGGTCTTATTCTTTCTTATTATCGTTATCATTGAACGTGCTGGGGATTCATCTTTTCTTAAGATAATGATGTTTGTTGTTGATGGATTCTGGACAGGGGCGTATGATGACGAGGAAGCAGCGGCTAGAGCATATGATCTTGCTGCTCTCAAATATTGGGGTCCTGGGACTCTCATTAACTTTCCTGTAAGTTTATGAAAATGCTATTGGTGTCTTACTAGTTTTATATGTTAACTATTGATTGGGTATAGAATCTAATTTTCTATTATGCCTTCTTTGCCCAAGGTATCAGTTGCATATGATGGAAATATTTTATTGGTAACTAGGTTTTGACAGTGGAGACAATAGATCTGGTCCTTGATAAGAAAATGTGTTGTTAGTTATTCTCTTGTGATGAATATAGTAATTTTTTGTAGTACTTTTGATGTGTGTGCTGCAGGTGACGGATTATACAAGAGATCTTGAAGAAATGCAGAATGTGTCGAGAGAAGAGTACCTTGCATCTTTACGGCGGTGTGTGTATACTTCAAAATGTTTTCTAATGTGTATCTATGCTGGTGCTTATGCGTGATGCTTTCTGCAGGAAGAGCAGTGGTTTTTCAAGAGGACTAGCGAAATATCGTGGACTCTCCAGGTGTGAATGTATCATTTTTTTTGCAGAAATTGTTTGGCAATTAAATTATTATCTGTATCCACATCTTAGTCTGTGTGGGGTATGTGTGTGTGGAGCTAGTTCTTCTGTGCTCTGCTACACAGCTTCAGTTTTTTATGATCTAGTTTAGCTGTCATAAAGTACACTGATTCTAACATGGATTTGACTGCTAACTTTAACTCTTCATTTCATTTTGCATGTGTTGCTACCAAAACTAGTCGATGGGATCCATCATATGGCCGTATGTCTGGATCTGATTACTTCAATAGCATGCATTATGGTATGTTCTAATCAAATTAATCTTCTACGAACAATTTATGAACCACATTTGTTTGTGCACCACCTATGGCTATTGGAAAAATAAAAATAGTTTTCAACTATTTCCACCTGTTTTATCTGCTAGGTCACTATCATCTCATTGTTTTACAACATTAAAGGTGCAGGGGATGATTCTGCAGCAGAAAGTGGATATGTAAGTGGTTTCTGCATAGAAAGAAAGATTGATTTAACAAGTCACATCAAATGGTGGGGATCTAATAAGAGTAGACATTCTGATGGGACAAGATTATCAGAAGAAAAGAAACTTGGTTCTGCTGGAGATATTTGCAGTGAACTTAAGCAATTGGAGCAGGAAGTTCAACCTACAGAACCTTACCAGATGCCACAGTTAGGAAGGCCCCAAAATGAGAAAAAGCATAGACGTTCTTCAGTTTCTGCCTTAAGTATCTTGTCACAATCTGCTGCTTACAAGAGCTTGCAAGAGAAAGCGTCGAAGACACTGGAAAATAGCACTGATAATGATGAGAATGAAAACAAAAATACAATCAACAAGTTGGATCATGGCAAGGCAGTTGAGAAACCATCAAATCATGACGGAGGCAATGACCGGCTCGACATTGCAATGGGAATGAGTGGAACAATGTCTCTTCAAAGAAATGTTTACCCATTGACTCCATTCTTGTCTGCACCACTTTTAACAGCCTACAATACTGTTGATCCATTGGTCGATCCTGTTCTCTGGACATCTCTTGTTCCCATGCTTCCTTCTGGCCTTTCTCGTACAGCTGAGGTTGGTATAATGATTAAGTGTTTTACTTTCTTTTGGACTGTTGAAATTACACTCTAATTTATTTAAACAAGGCTAAAATAGTAGAGCAAATAATGATCTATGTTATAGATCATGTCCAACTGATATTCAAAAGGAAGAATTCATTGAATTAGAAAGAAAAACCTAATATAAAAAAACAAAAATAATCTGCATGAGTTTTTGTATGTGTGTCTATCAATTTGTTCTCACTAAAACCTTATTTGAATTATTACCTACAGTTCACCAAAACATGAGTGTATCTATTAGGCCAACAAGGTAGTGTCAGCAAATTTAGTTTGTTATCTCTTGGACCAATATGATGAATGCAAGTTTAAGCTAAACAATATTATGAGTTCTTATCTCTGGGTGTTGACAAAACGTGGAGAACCTATGGATGAAGTTTTGAATTAGAGCCAGAAAGTTGTAATTTTAGATACATCACTACGATGTCAAGTCTTCTGTTACTTCCTGGTGATTTGTTTGCCAAATTTTTTCTAATTATCATTTAACAATTTATAGAAGAAAATCAACCCTATGGCGGGGACGATAATTGTTCACAATCGATATGGTAAGATCAGAACTACTTATCACATTCTTGTAAATTCACCTTAGCAAGAGTACTTGGTTTGATGTGTGCAGGTTACAAAGACCGAGACCAGTTCAACGTACACGATGTTTCAGCCAGAGGAATGAATGATTGGACATTTGAATTTCCAGTTGAAGAAGAAAGGCTCAAAGGCAAGCATCTGAAAGCTGAGCTTGTATCGAACAAAGAACAGAATATAGGTCTGAAGTGCTCAACCAGGTCTAAGAGAATTCTCCCATGGCTTTTTTTTCTGCAAGATTACATGGGTTTTAGAGGTCAGAGAAAAGAAAAATACTGCAATGGTTTTACATCGATGATAAATATAGAATTAGCACGAATCTTGTCCTTTTATGTTGGATATGTATCAGTTAACATCTCTATCATGTATATCAGTATATGCAGTCAGAGTTAGATAAATTTTAGTAATAAAAAATAAAGAGTTAGATATATTTTGAATTTACGCGGAATATTCTGTACAGAATAAGAGGTGGAGTTATGCAAGGACGCTGTCATTAATTGATTAGCGTATGAGTTTTTCAGGCGCTATTTTCTTGTTTATTATTCAAATTGATTTCAGAAATTTTAACTTTGGAATGTGTAACAGATTGACTTCTGAAGGTTTAATTTTAGAATGGGTAAGAAATAGATTTCTGGAAGGTTAAATTTGAAATATATAAATAGACTTTTGGATGTTTAATTCTGGAATATAATAAAATAGACTTTTAGATTTCTGAAATTAAATAAGTATAGGCATTCAAAATTAAATTCTAGAACAATGAAACCAAATTCATGTATAAAGACAGTATTATAATAAAATGCAGATAGCAAAATTGAAGGAACAAATAGCAATATCCGTTCCTGATTCATCTTGGATAGCATGTTTGTTGGAGTAACGGGGAAAAAATAGGAAGCATAGAAATACAAATAATCACAATTTGATAATGTTTTGTGAAGTTGATTCACCTTTTGTTTGCATGAACATGCCAGCCTTAAGCTGCTGCTTGCCTCTTCTATTTTATTTTTATTTTTAGAAGTGTCAAAACAAAAAAGTTAAAAGTATAATAATTTATCAAATTAAAAGATTTTAATTATAATAATTTCGTTGAGCATTTTTAACTAGTAAACATATTCTTATTCTCGTATATTATTTTTTGAAATTGTGTTTTTCATGGATCGCCAGATTTATAATAAGTTTGTTTTATTCTTTAAGTTTAAAAAATAATAATAAGCACATCTATGTCAAGTAAAACACATTAAGGCTTTGTTTGGGAGTTAGGAGGGGAAGGGAAGGAAAGAAATTCAAGGGGAAGGAAGGGGAAATAAATGGAAGAAAATGAGGGAAGTTCCTTCCTCCTTGTTTGAGAGTTAAAAATATATAAAGAGAGAGAAATAAAGAGTTAATAAGATATTTTTACAATTTTAAGATTGAATTGTGATCCAGTGTTTTATATTTTTGTGTTTTACTAATACTGGTTGGGTAGGATAATAATTTTATTATCATTGGCTGGAGTAGTATAGTAATTTTATTACTTTTCCTTCTAAAAACTTCCCAAATAGGGGAAACAACAATTTGTAGGCTTTCAAGGATTTCAAAGAAGTTTTAAAAATCTTCAAATCATTTCCCTCAACATTAAAACTCCCAAACAAGAAAATATCTTTACCTAAATTTTCCTCTTCCCTCTCTTCCCCTCTACGATCTCCCTCCCAAACAAAACCTAAAGCTATGAAGGTTGTTTCCTACTTCTTTAATTTCTAGACCCCCACAAACCTTTCAAATTTGCCTGTTGTTGAAAGATCTTTGACTTAGAATCTTCCCTGCTAGTCATGCCTAATTTCTTTCACTTCCTACCTCCTCACCACTCTCCGTTGGAGATTCAATTTAAACCTCCTCATCTTTCATAAACTCCACTTTGCGCCATTGTTCCACATCATACCTTGTCTCTAACAGTTGAGACTCCTAACTAACCCTCCCTCAATGCAGGTAGATCTCCTGAATCAAGACCAAGAAACAAAATCTTGGAAGAAAACCCTTATGATACTGACTCTAGCAAGAAACTAGCTTAGCAAGATGAAGGGACTTCTTGATATACTTATTTTTACATATAGAGAAATTTCATGTTGTCTTGCCGATGAATCTGACTCCATTTGCATATATTATATGCATAACACTAAGTCTTGACTTATTATTATGCTTGGATATTAGATAGCAAAAAGATGCAGCCTAGCATGTGAAAGCTTTTGGTGTCTCCCATTTGAGCGAGACTTTTATTCACCATTTGGTATATAGTATTATTTATAAATTCAAACGCTCAGAAATGCGATAATCAACTACCATGATTATTAATTTTTAAATCATTAACTATATTAGATATGTTGTTAAAAAAAAAAACCTAACAACAACATGCACATGATACCCTTATCGATGCATCCCCCACCCCCCAAAATTTGTTTCCTCTCTCCACAAACCTTGTACCTCTAAAAAACGTGAAAGCCAATGACGGAAAAAGACAATTGTTGAGAAAATAGGTATGTATTGAAAGTGTAAAATAATTTTATTCCATCATCCAATCACAAACTATCATTTATGATAAATTTATTGATTTTTATTATATTTATTTTAAAAACCATACAAACAATAATTTATAATTAGATAACAATGTAAATTATTTTATACTGTAAACGCATGACTATTAAACTCATAATCAAACACATGAAATGGTTTATTTCAAAATTCTAATAACACATGTAATAGTAATGATTTAAACATGAATAATTTGCAAGTAATCCTACTGGTTAACCATAGAATATCCGAGCCATTGAATTTATAAATAATATATCAAATGGTGGACAAACCTCTCGCACGCTGGGAGATGCAACAAGGCTTTATATTTAATTTCCCACGATCCATATTTGGGCCATTCTTAATTTCGCTATAGCCATTTTGCAAGTGAGTTTGAGCCATGAATGTAAAACGAGATGGCTTGCTGAAGTTAATAAAAATTTGACAAATGTTCAATTGAGTTGAGACGACACTGTGTGGTGAAGGATTAATATATAGAGTCCATTTGATATAACGTTTATTCTTAATCTTCTTAATTCTTGTGTGTAAGTTTTCCTTCTTATGTTCAATAAAGAACATGGGAAAAGGAAAGTTTGTACTTTTATATAATTCCAAACTTTCTTTTTACTTGGGCAAGAGATTGCTTATAAAAATAAAAATAAAAGCCTAGCACAGCAGAACGTAGATATTGATCAGAAAGTAGAAGTGTAACGAATAAATAACTTGAATTGACCTCAAAGTGATTCCCAATTAGTTCTTGTGAGGAAAATAGTGAAGTTGTACAATTTTGAGGTTGTTCAATTTTCATCGTTAACTTGCCTATGTGCAATTTTGTATGAGCTAGTTGTGAATAGCACATTAATGAGTACCGTAATTAGTGAACCAATTAATTAAGTGCATCAAATATGAGCAGTAAATGAATTAATTACACATAATATAATAATGAATAAAACTAAAATTTGCTGAAAATATAAAACTATACAAAATATGAATTCAAAATGCCTTAAAGTTTTATTTGGAAAAGGCTAATTGGTATATATATAATAGAAATAATTACAAAGTAAAAGAGAGGGTACCTTAGGATACCAATCCTAGAATAAATACAAGATTATCAACCCATAAATAGTTCCCAATATGCTCTCGCCACTCTAACAAATAACTGGACCCAAACTAAAAATAACACCACACTTCTATGAAGCAAGAAAGATAACACAATTCTGATACGCATCACATCCCCACAATCACCATCAACTCAAAAAATCTTTCAAACATGTAGCTGGATTTGAATTCCACTACACGAAAGAGAATTCACAGGCCGGAAAATCCTTAAGCCAACACGCCACTGAAAACAAAATATTGTTCATGGCACCTCCAGAATGCCTAAATAAAAAGTAACAACTATATATACAAGATACCATTTGAATTGTATTTGAAATTAGATGGGATTGAGTTAGAATTTATAGTTTTATCGTTTGATCAAATTGGTTTAAAATTTAAATCTGATCTAATCTAATACAGGTTAGATTATATTAGTTTTAGTCTTATTTTTATTTCTTTAGAGAAATTAATTATTGAAAAAATGACAAGATATATAATTTTTTTAACGGGATAGTAATATGTATACTAAACATTATAAAAAATAGACCTATAATAGAATTTGTTCTCTATAATATATTTTTTTAGTCCTTATAAAATATTTTTTCAAAATATCCTGGTAAAATTATCTTTTTGCTCACTGTCTTTGTGATTTAATTTATTTTAATTATTTTAATATATTTTTTTGTTTTAATTCCCACAATATATAATAGAATTAAATATATTTTTTGTCCTTATAATATACTGTTTTTTCTTGTTTGGCCTTTAAATTTTTAATTTTCAAAATGATTCTTGTAAAATTCCTATTTTTGGATTTGGCCATTTGTTATTCTGTTTTAGTTCTTGTAATATATTTTTTTTTAATTTTTTGAAACTTAAGGGAAAATTAAATTGAAGCTCAAAATAAAATTTAAAATAGTACCTAAAGTGCAAAAATAATTTCTGTGAACATCGAGATAGAAATTTAATTTAAACAAAAATAATAAATTAAACTAAGAAAAGAGAATTATGAAACAATCAGTTAAATAATCCAGAGATTTAAAAAATAATATTTTGGACATGAAAATATGTTTAGAATATATTTGAGGTATTTTGTGGAAATTTTTTGTCTATTTAGAAATTTTCCTATGTACGAACGGATAATTGATAGAGTTCAATTAAAAACACTGACTAATTTAGGCCCAAAAATAGTAAGAAAATTGATTCAAGCAACAACCTTGACATGTTTGTTGTTAAACAGAAATGAAAAAAAAATCATAAAACATGAATTAATAAAAGTACTTCTGTCTTAAAATGAATATAAAATCAGCTCGTTTGATTGCAGCAATGTATGGTATATATCAAATTTGCTGCAACTTAGATGCTTATTCTAACACCATACCTTATTTAAAAGCGAAAATGAATATAAAATGCAACTCGTTTAATAAATTGGACCACCTTAACCATTGGTCACAAAAACCAGAGTTGACCCGTGACTACTTGTATTTTTCCTTCAGATCTCTGGTGTTGATCCAATTCCAGAATTCCTCACAACACAAACCATGGCTGAATCATTTCTCTTCAGCATCGCTGAGTCTCTCATAACAAAGCTTGCTTCTCATGCTTTCCAAGAAGCTTCTCGGCTGCTAATAAAACATGAAGTATTAAAAGGACTATTGTCTTAAAATGAATATAAAATTAACTCGTTTAATTGCAGCAATGTATAGTATATGTCAAATTTGCTGCAACTTGATGCTTATTCTAACACCATACCTTATTTAAAAGCCAAAATGAATTTAAAATGCAACTTGTTTAATAAATTGGACCACCTTAACCATTGGCCACAAAAACAAGAGTTGACCAGTGACTACTTGCAAAGTTTGCATTCAAGAAATTATTGCTACTATTTTTCCTTCCGATCTCTGGTGTTCCAATTCCTCATAACACAAACCATGGCTGAATCATTTCTCTTCAGCGTTGCGGAGTCACTCATTGCAAAGCTTGCTTCTCGGGCTTTCCAAGAAGCTTCTAGGGTGGTGGGTTTGTACGATCATCTCCGAGACCTTCAAAAGACTCTCTCATATGTCAAGGCAGTGCTGTTAGATGCTGAGCAAAAGCAGGAGCATAACCATGAGCTGCAGGAATGGCTGAGGCAGCTCAAAACTGTCTTCTATGATGCCGAAGATGTGCTCGATGAATTTGAGTGCCAAACACTGCGAAAGCAAGTGGTCAAAGCTCATGGTACCATCAAAGACAAGGTAAGCCACTTCTTCTCAATTTCTAATCCACTTGTTTTTCGTTCCAAGATGGCTCAACAAATTGAAGATATCAGCAAGAGGCTAGACAAGGTTGCAGATGATAGGCATAAGTTTGGTCTTCAAACAAATGATGTTGATCGACGTGTTGTGCATCGGAGAGAAATGACACACTCCCGTGTGAGTGATTCAGATGTGATAGGAAGGGAACATGATAAAGAAAAGATCATAGAGCTTTTGATGCAGCAGAATCCCAATGATGATGATAAAAGTCTCTATGTTATCCCCATTGTGGGGATGGGAGGCTTGGGAAAAACTACACTTGCAAAGTTTGTGTTTAATGATAAGAGGATAGATGAGTGTTTCTCATTGAAGATGTGGGTGTGTGTTTCTGATGACTTTGACATTAACCAAATTATTATCAAAATCATCAATTCTGCTAATGTTGTCGATGGTCCTCTTCCCCAACAGAATTTAAACATGGTCGATCCAGAGCAATCGCTAAATCAATTGACAAAAAAACTTGCCGGTCAAAAATTCTTACTCGTCATGGATGACGTATGGAATGATGACCGCGTTAAATGGGTTGAGCTGAGGAATTCAATACAACAAGTAGGGGCTGCTGCAGGAAGTAAAATTCTAGTGACTACACGTAGTCCTTCCATTGCTTCCATGATGGGCACAGTTGCCCCTCACGAGTTACAAGGTCTTTCTTCGGAGAATTCATTGTCTCTTTTTGTCAAATGGGCATTTAAAGAAGGCGAAGAAGAAAAACATCCTCATTTGATAAATATTGGGAAAGAAATTGTGAAAAAATGCAGAGGGGTTCCATTGGCTGTGAGAACATTGGGGAGTTTACTATTTTCAAAATTTGAGGCAAATGATTGGGAATATGTGAGAGACAATGAAATTTGGAATTTGCCACAAAAAAAAGATGACATTTTACCTGCACTTCAATTAAGTTATGATTTCCTGCCCTCCTATTTGAGGCAATGTTTTGCATTGTTTTCCCTTTATCCAAAGGATCATCTTTTCTTTAGTGAAGAGGTAACCAGACTTTGGGGGGCACTTGGTCTCCTTGCATCACCTAGAAATAATGAGACATCAGAAGATGTTGCCAAACAGTATCTGGATGAATTACTGTCAAGATCTTTCCTTCAAGATTTTGTAGATTTTGGCACTATTTATCGATTTAAAATGCATGATTTGGTGCATGATCTTGCTGTATTTGTTGCAAAAGATGAGTGTCTACTTATAAATTCCCACACTCAAAATATTCCTGAGAATATTCGACATCTGTCTTTTGCTGAATACCGTTGTCTTGAAAATTCATTCACCTCAAAATCGGTAGCTGTGAGAACCATAATGTTTCCAAATGGTGCAGAAGGAGCCAACGCTGAAGCTTTGCTAAATACTTGTGTGTCAAAGTTCAAATTATTGCGAGTTTTGGATTTAAGTGAGTCGAAATGCAAGACTTTGCCACGTTCCATTGGTAAGTTGAAACACTTGAGATATTTCAGCATTGCGTGGAATCCCAACATCAAGAGACTCCCCAATTCTATTTGCAAGCTCCAAAATTTGCAATTGTTGAGTGTTCAGGGATGCAAGGAGCTGGAAGCATTGCCCAAAGGATTAAGAAAATTGATTAGTCTTCGGCATTTGGAGATAACTACAAAGCAATCTGCTTTGCCTTACAGTGAGATTACCCACTTGATCTCGCTTGCAGAACTGTGGATTGTATCAAGCCATAATATGGAGTCTATCTTTGGAGGGGTGAAGTTCCCTGCTCTTAAAGTATTGTATGTTTGGGATTGTGATAGTCTGAAGTCTATGCCACTGGATGTTACAAATTTTCCTGAATTAGAAACTCTGCATGTTTTACTATGTGATAATCTGGACTTGGATCTGTGGAAGGACCACCATGAAGAACAAAACCCCAAGTTGAAGTTAAAATTTGTTTCATTGTGGGGTTTACCACAGATGGTGGGCTTGCCTCAATGGCTTCAAGAAACTGCCAACTCCTTACAGACCTTGAGTATTTCAAAGTGCAACAATCTTGAAATGCTTCCAGAGTGGCTGTCAACTCTGACTAATCTGAAAGTACTTTTAATATCAGATTGTCCAAAGCTTATATCTCTCCCAGATAACATTCATCACCTCACCGCACTTGAACATTTGGAAATCAGATATTGCCCTGAATTATGCAAAAAATGTCAGCCCCATGTCGGTGAGTTTTGGTCAAAAATATCACATATCAAAGACGTCGACATTGAAGAGCAAGAAGAGGAATAGGAATGATTTATTGAGACATATATATAAGTGTTGAAGGCCCTTTGGCAACCCCTGGACGTGGATGTTTGATTTATTGTGTTGGACGTCATTCACGTATTCAAAATCGATTTTGGGTGAAGTTAATGCATGCGTGTGTTTTTTTCCACCCCCTGTTTTATGTTGCGCTTATTATTTTGTTGTTATTTTTATACTCGTATTTACTGTGATCTCCACTGCCTGTTCTTTTTATACTGTTATTTTGCTCCAGAACGGCTATATTTTGTGTTGTTTAACATTTTATAAGATTATTCTGTTAGTATTATATTTGGTGCTGTTGGTTCATAATATCAGTGTTATTATATTGGTTTGTTAGGACTAAAGTTTTATTTCTTGGTTCATAATGTTGGTTCTTATCCCGTACACCAAAAATAGTGGTTAATAAAATAAAAACAAAATTATTTGATAACTAACTAGCTAACCCTGTAATCACCGAGGCACTCGGGATATTACACACTGCCATTTTGGTAAATTATAATGCAAAAGACATCCACAAACAATTGATATCCATGGTAATTTTACGTTCAAAATTAATTTCGATAATTACTTTTCAAATATCATTAAATGTGAAAATCAATTTTTTAATATATGTATTTAAACAAAAATCATATTATTTTAAAATTGTTTAATTAGAATCAATTCTATAGAATTACTAGTTGATTTCATAAACAATTCTTAACATCCTAATCCAATCACAAACTTATTTATTTGTTTGTTTCTCTCTATGTGTGTTTTCTGATTGTTTTTTATGACTCTTTTAATATGTTTCGAATTCTTGTCAGCATACCATTTCAAATCAAATTGTGCTAATTGAATCATTTGTTTGATGTGATTTATGCGTCTTCGATTATATTCTTTTTACCTTCCACTTTTTCTTTCATGAAAATTGAAAATAAAATTGAGATTAAAATTATAATTTTATCTTAAATGGTATAGTAATTTGCTAGTAATTAATTATTTAAATATATTTAGTCTACAATTTATTTTAATTTTGATCATTATATTTTAACGATTTAATTTTTTGTCCTCCTAATTTTCATTGTGTTTAATAATATGATCTTTAAATGTACTCTAACAACCAATTTAAATTTCATTGTCCCAGTAGCATATATCTTCAAATAATATTTCTTGTTTTTTTTTTTTTTATTTTGTAGACTATCTATACTATTTGGGTTATGGAGAATTACAATTCCAACCAAAAGAATGGGGATTTAAATATGATAGCTAAATATTTTTAATTTTAAAATAAAGAAATTAAAATTATAAACTACGAAAAATAAAATGAATCAAAATCGCATATTAGCTTAAATATAATTAAAAAGTTTTTTCCTTAGCGGGTAAATAAATCGGTATTTCTACCATAACCATACCATAAACCAACATACCAAAAAAATGTAATAATAAGTAACTAAAATGAATAACATTAACAACTTGTACGTGAAAGTAGGCACATTGGATGGCAAGCGTGAATGACAACCCTTGAAATGGAACGATGTTAGAGGCTGTGACTACTACATAAAAGACCTTTAAAGACGGTTCCAAAAGGCTTTCCAAGACGGTTTTGTACCCGTCCTTGATACTAACGTCTTTGAAAGTTTAGCCTTTCTAAGACGGTTAATAAACCGTCTTAGAAGGATTTTTAATTTTTTTAATTAAGGATTCTAAGACGGTTGGCCCTGGAACCGTCTTAGAAGGGTAGTGTTCAAAGACTGTAACACCCTGTAGGCCTCCGACGTGTTATCATTAATAATATCAGTTTGACGCTTAAAACATAGTTTATAAAAACTCAACGAAAGCACAGAATCGCTTTTCTTGATACATTATGTATGGAATAACATAAATCACATAAAAGTCACACACAGAGCACATAAGGCACACCCCTGCTGATCCAGTTTCTCATAACATAAACCATAAAGACAGATAACTAACAGAGTTAGGCAGATTTATCAATTACACACATAGTTATACTCAGGAGAACATGTCTCATATACATATCATAAATAGTTCTGTACAACTATACATCAAAGCTCACACCACCTCGTGTGATACAAAAGAATATCAGCCCTCACAGAGGGTATACAAAACTATACAATCCTCATTTGGTGTACATACACACCATCCCTGCTCTAGGGTACAAAATATAAGCAAAACAGTCCAAAAATGAGCCTATAAGTTCCATCTTCTGCTACCAGCCAAGCAGAAATGTCTCTACTCGGGCCTCCTGCCCTGAGACTGCTCTCTTCGTCCGGAAGAGTCACCTGAAAAGCATAATTCCCCACGCGGGGTGAGATAACAAATCTCAGTAAGCTCAGGGTCCAGGGAGCTTCTCCTCCACCCTGGCCCACTTCCATAACACATACATCAGCACTCACAAACAAATGGCCCACTGGCCTGGCCCTCTGGCCCTCATAACAACATAAGCATAGCATACAAACATGGCGGAGCTGCCTTAACGCCTGGCGGAGCTACCTCAACGCCTATATCAGTGGGAGTCCGGAACTCACACCTGTGCCATCCCATTGGTTGCTAACCCTTCGCATGGATGCACAACATATGGTACCTCCGAGAATAGAAGGAGCTACCTCAACTTCTAATCCCCTGGCCTGTGGGAATCAATCCCCTGGGAGCTACCTCAACTTCTAATCCCCTGGCCTGTGGGAATCAATCCCCTGGGAGCTACCTCAACCAAGAGCCAGCCATGCTAGGAGGAAAATCATCTCCTTGGGAGGTCCATATCTATCTATTGGCCAACAGATCTATCACAATCATAACACAACACAATCAAGAACAGATGCATACATATATCATTATGAGAATGCAACTACCAATGCATGCATCATGAAATGACCACCACTCCCCCGGAGTGTGGTGTGGCATACAAGATGGGAAATCATCCCTAGGAACACTGAACTTACCTGGTAGGGTCTCAGTCAGCAATTCCTTTCCAGGTCTGTGGCTCCCGCCACCAACAGTCTCACAACCAATGCCTAACCAAGGCATAAGTAATTTCATATTAAAACCAGACCACAGACATGCAAGTCACAATATATATCATAACAGAATTTCCCTATCCTAGGGTTCAAGCCAGCTCAGCCTACACTAGGCTATTCTCAGACCACTCAAGGTCCATCAGGATGGAATACAATCCATCTGAGTCATCCTAGACTCACTACACATCTCTATATATATATAACCTAAGCTCTACTTAGCCTCACAATCCAATTATCATCAGAAAGGGGCTGAGGTCCACTCAAAGCCCTGCTCCACTAGCCTCTCAGCTCAGAACATCACAATCAAGGCTCTAGCCTATCAGAGAACCATCCACAAGTGACTCTGCATAAGTCACACAGGCATATACAGAGCCAAGATTCAAAGTTATCAGAATCAAAAACTGAAAGCTAATCCTTCATCTATTCTGAGCCCTGAACAACTTTCTCAACTGGACCCTGGGCTAATTCTAGCCCCAGCTCATATGATCACTATTCACAGGGACCCCCAGAATCAAAATTAAACGGTGAAACTTGTGTTTCTTACCTCAGTGGCGACTCCAACAGCCTCAGAACAACTTCCTCAAGCTTCTATGTCCCAATTACGCCGTGGTTCTGCGCCAAGCTCAAGTTCTTTGAGCTTTTCCTCTGAGGTTCCTCTGCTCACTCAAAAAGGGGTTTTCAAGAAAAAGGACGAAGGATTTTAGCTTTCTTATCGATTCAATCAAGGTTATAGGTCTCAGGAAGGGGTTTAGGACTCAAAACAAGGTCCTAGAAAGCTTGGGCACTCATCAATGGAGGTTGAAGGACCAAGGAAGAAGAAAACTCACTTTCCCTCTCCTTTTTCGCATTTTCTGCCCTTTATACTCGGCCTGCCCGACCTCTGGCGCCATTAGCGCCATCTCCGGCGCCATCAGCGCCACTAAGTCGGCTAGTCTGGCACTCTTAGCGCCACTCCCGCGCTCTTGGCACCAGTTTGCGAAAACTGTGGCGCCCTTAGCGCCACTCTCGCGCCTCTGGCGCCGCGTTCCAGAAACACTGACGCCCTAAGCGCCACATCTGGTGCCACCAACGCCAACTACTAGAAACTCTGGCGCCCAAAGCGCCACACCTGGCGCCACCAGCGCCGGCTGGGAAAACTGGCACTCCTGGCGCAACTCTGGCGCCCTTGGCGTGGACCTCCAGGGATTCTGGTGCTTCTAGCGCCAACCTGGCGCCCTTGGCGCCGCATTCCAGAATGCATGGCACTCTTAGCGTGGATCTGGCGCTCTTGGCTCCACTTTCCAGTGGTCTGGCGCCCTCAGCGCCGGCCCTGGCGCCACCGGCGTCGCACCCTTAACAGGGTTTTCTGATCCGAATCCCCGCGCTATCGCGCGGGGTTAGGCGCCGAAAGTGAAGGTCCTTACAAAGACGGTCTTGAATAGAGACCGTCTTAGAAGGCTTTTTTATTTTATTTTTTATTTATTTTAACTAGTACAGTACCCGTGCGCATACGCACGGGTCGGCTCCGCTTCGCTCCGCCGTGCTATGCTAGATTTGTATAAAATAATTTTAAGGTTTAATGATTAAGAATTATTGTATAAGCAAACTTAAAAATTAAAAGTAAAACATAAATTGCTAAATATATCAGCTAATAATAAATTAAGCACTTGACTAATAACTTACTCTAATAAAGCAAGCATGAAAACGAATTCATAGAAGTCCAGAATGCAAATTGTTACAAAATATAATGGTCAAGTGCTCTCATCATAGTAAAAATAAAAACTTTTCAAAATGTAAGATGAAGTCATAATTACAAAAACAAAACATGGTTTTGAACATAGAGTTAACATGGTTTTTAACAAATATACCAGTACACATGGTTGCTGTTGGGATCAGGAAACTCAATTACAAACTCCATCTGTGGTTTGAAGTTGTTGTCTCTTGCAAATGATTTCCATCCAGAGCTGATTTTAACATATTGGCGTGAATGGTTGAACTCAATTTTCCATGAGTTGGTTTGATTAAAAACAATATTTGTGAACGTTGTTTTAATTAAGAAATCATACATGTCTCTAGGTAGATGCTGCAAAATACATTATGGAATGTTATAGGTTGATATATGCATATAAATCACTATAGTTATAAATTTATGTAGTATGGAAGTTAAAAAATGCTTACCAAGGCATTGGAATTGAGATGGTATGTGGCCAAGAAAATGCAAAAGACAATGGCTTTTGGGTTTGATTTGTAAAGAGAATGCCATGGTGGAAATGATTGTGGTAGAGAATTGCTTTCGAAAACAGTTATAAAGAATAGAGAATTGCCATAGAAGGTTAAGTTGATATGATGATCTCCTTGAAGACCATAGTGTTGCCTAATTCTTGTCCATCCATCAACAATTAAAGGGTTGGCTAAGCACCGGTTGTATTTGACAAAATGATATTTTCCATGACAATCTATCAAATGCCATAACTCAGCCAATTGATTTTTAAACTGGGAAATGAAGCTTTTGGGGAGTTCAGCATAAGGCTACATTTGAAATTTTACAATATTAGTGGCAATATAGTAGATGCAGCACAACAAT
>PYAF01004995.1:213476-305179 GCA_007407185.1 Glycine tomentella | reverse complement strand
TGGATAATATAAGTGTCACCTATTTGAAAATTTACTTTAAGGAGGTGTTCATCAACATTCTTCATCTGAGCAACAATTTTATCTCCCTACAGAGCCAACATTAAAACAAAACTTATAGACTTATGTAAGCTAAATACTGTTATAGTTAAATTTTGAATAACTTAATCTAACCTCCTTGTCCATGAATTTAAGCTCAATCGTAGACTTAGGTGATCTATGTATAGTCCACATGTTAATAAGTCGAACAGCAACCTTCCATGTTTCTTTACTATCATTGATTTCAGCAATACAATTCAATCTACGAAATAGTCCTAACCAAATATACAAATGACAGTTATGTATAATGATCCAAATGGATATAAATATTTGCTATCACATTTCATTAAAACTTACCACTAGCCATTAATGTTTGCCTAATTACTACAAACAAACAGATATGTAAAATGTAAGAGTGTATAGAACTGGAAATTAAACATACAAGAAGGTGTATAACTGGAAACTTTTTAAAAGCAGCAAAATGGAACATCATTTTACCAGTAGCGATTACTATCATGGAACAACATTTAAAAGCAGCAGAATGGCATAAACATCATCACGTGGTTTTTTCATACAGCCATTAGAAATTAAAAAAGGACTTTGCAAGGGACTGAGGACAGGATTTAAATGTTACAAATGTGTATAACTGGGAAGCATACATAACATAAACACGATCAATGTGATCATTATGGAACAGGATTTGAAAGCAGCAAAATGGCACAAACATCATCACGTGGTTTTTTCATACAGATTCACAAATCTTCTTTCATACAGTTTCACAAATCTGTACTCGTTAAACAACATATAAAAAGAAAAGTTAGCAGAACATTTTAACAATCACTTTAAAATGAAAGTGTTTACCAACCAGTTACCACAAACAAAGATGAAATGGAGCAGAAGATACCAGAAGAAACCTAAACAAAAATTACAAAATTAGTTCAAATGCGTTACACAATTACACAAGTAAAACCAAATACTACACAGAAATTACCAGAACCAAAGCTGAAATCGGAAATGCAGCAGAAAAATGACGAAACACAAAATGAAAAGGATGTTGTTTGTGTACATATAGATAACCACACAAATCGTATTTACCAAGGTGTAAGCCATCCTAGCTCGGCGATGTCTCATCGTAGACAGAGCAGGTACCACAGGCTATATTTTTCAAATTTTAAATTTTATCCTACCTTCTTCACGTGTGTGTCACTTAACCATTTTAAAATGCCGCTTCTTTTTTCCAATCCAGCGCTGAAATTTTCCAAGCTAAGATATGGATTTCCAAAGCTGAGATATGGATGGAGGATTTAAATTTACTCCCAAGCTGAAATTGGATAATGTCATGACACCTGTATCAACATAGCTGAGACTACACACAAAGCTGACAGCTGGCCTCCAAAGCTGAAAATGAATGCAATGGTGACACCTGGCTTCCTAAGCTAAGAGTGCATGAAATGGTGACAGCTGGCTAGAAATGAATTCTTTTATTAATAGTATAGATTAAGGATTCTAAGACGGTTGAATCTGTAACCGTTTTAAAAGGGAATGTTCAAAGACGGTCTTGGGTGGAGACCGTCTTAGAAGGCTTTTTTATTTTCTTTTTTACCTTTTTTTATTAAGGATTCTAAGACGGTTGGCCCTGTAACCGTCTTAGAAGGGTAGTGTTCAAAGACAGTCTTGGGTGGGAACCGTCTTAGAAGACTTTTTTATTTATTTATTTTAATTAAGGATTCTAAGACGGTTGGCCATGAAACCGTCTTAGAAGGGTAGTGTTCAAAGACGGTTTTTCAAGGAGACCGACTTAGAAGGCTTTTTTATTTTTTTTATTTTAATTAAGGGTTCTAAGACGGTTGGCGCGGGAACCATCTTAGACGGCAGTGTTCAAAGACGATCTCGCACCATAACCGTCTTTGATTGCCTTTTTTATTTTTTTTTATTTTTTTAAGGTTTCTAAGACGGGTGTCCATGTAACCGTCTTAGATTGGTAATTTTTTAATTTTTTTTTGGAAATTTCTTTTAACGATTTTACCATTCATAAGCATCTTACAATTGGGTTTGATGTTAAAAAAATAACATGAATACAAACTAACAATTGTTTATATTTGAATAATAACATATTTACAAAATTTTAACTAGAAACCAATGAATCATGTTGTCAATAATACACTCGTGATGGTATTGATACTTCCAACCGCATCTTAGTATTCACTCAATCAAATATTTATAGAGGAATTACAGCTTCAGTTATTATCATGAGAGGGAGTGGGGAAAGTCAAACTTAAAAGGAGCTAGAAGACATCACTTGACTAAGGTCTAAGCCCTGTAATCTATAAGTGCAGCTTACCTTATCTATGTCGAAGGACTCAAATCCTGGTGGAACAAGAATACTGAATGGATCCTCCCGAGGAAACGTATCAATCATGACCATTTTACATTTCTTTAGCCACTCTTCAAAATCATAGCCGTCGTACATAACCAAAAGATCATTGAGCAATCTCATCACAGGGGTAGCCTCTCGTTTCAAAATCTCAGTCTATAATCAAGAACAGAAAATTAGAAGAAAATAAAAATAAAAATTCTGAAAAGGAGTATTAAGGTTAAGTTAAACTGTGCAGGAAGTAATATGCTAGAATTGTTCTAAACAGAAATGCTAGGAACACATTTTCTCTATTGGTTGAAACTTATTGAAAATCACAAAATTTTGTGGGCCCTATATCTTATTTAATGAATCTCTCTCGTGATTTTGTAATTTTTAATAAATTTTAACCAATAGAAGAGAGTGTTTTAATTCCTAATGCTCAACTTGTTCTAAATGGTAGCCAATATGAACGTTTATGTAAATATCATATGGAAAGGAAAAGGTCTAAAGTATCCAAGGTATTTTAAAAAAGTGGAATACAAACAATAATCATATAGTTATGCATTAAATTAAACAAAGAATTTTAAGAATCACATTAGTTTTTAGAATAACTGATACCCCAGGTCCTAAAAAAAGCAACGAAACCTTTCAAATGGTGGTGCACATGACAGCAGAATGGCCACAGCAAAATAATTAAAGAAAGGAAAAACTGGGCGAGTTTTTACCTCAACCCTTCTGTATAACAGATCCAAACTTCTAATGGCATCCTTTTCTTCCTGTAAAGAGGTGATAAAATAATGTATAAAACTATATAGTAAGAGCCAGAGGATGAAATTTTTTTTTTATACCAAGTTCTTTCAGAAAAAGGCATTTGAATTAACTCAAATATTCACTTATCACAATCTCCTTCAAATTATCATAATGATCCAGCACTGAACAATACAGAGCAGCCAACATAAACAAATTACACTTTGCTTAATATGTCTATATATCAAGACAATAATTTATTTGGATTAAAAATGTCTTAATCCCAATATTGGTACAGAGCCTCAGCCTCCCAAGTCCTAAATGATAAAGAAAAGCGCTGATCAGTTTACAACTTAAATGAAACTGCAAATCTCATGAAAAGTAATAGTTGCGTAGTTGGACAGAAATCCGCTGGGTCCAAAACACCAATTAGGTTATATATATCCACTCTTTCAAGTTTCACCTACCAAACTAAAGGATTATGATACTTAAAAAACCTTTGATTCCTTCGGGTTAACTAGCTACTACATTGTTCAATTATATTTCTAAAACAATAATGAAATATCCTACGAAAATTATAATTTTGTCAAGTTTCATTTCATTTCAAAAAATTGAGGCATGATATAAGTTTTTCCTAGTCAAGAACAATGCCGCCGTGCCCATCATTAGTTGGCTAACAACCTTCTTTATCACAAACTTCCAGTTTTTAAAAGAGTACGGGCCTGTTTGGATACAAGGCTAGAAGTACTTTTGAGAGCTTCTCTACTGGAAATATAGTGTTTTTTTCAGTAGAGAAACTCTCAAAAGTACTTCTAGCCTTGTATCCAAACAGGCCCGTACTCACTGCCTACAATAAATTTTCCTTTGTGATGTGGAAGTAGAAAATATTATTCAAACACAATAAAAAATAAACTAGTAATTTTAGTTATAATTTTAATCTTACAAAAATTGGTAGTATTTTCAAAATGTTTGTATTACATTTAATCGAGGTGATCCATCGTACAACATGCAGATCACTTTTATTGAGAAACTGAGAATCAGGTGTAAATTTAGAAATTGAAAATACAAACAAGCTCATGAGGACATTTTTATTTGAACAACATTTAGTATATTGCTGCACCAATAAATTACCTCTTCTACTTCTTCAGCAGCTCTGAGAAAGCTTGAAACCAATTTCAATTATTAATGCATTTATTCTTTAATAGTAGCTCAATTACTTTATTAATATTCCCGTTTTGTAAATTTCAAGAAAAAACATTTGATTTTAGGAAAATATTTTGTAATTTTTATACTCTTTTGGTTAACTGTAATGATCTCTAATTTTTATACTCATAAATTTGATTCTCAAACTTAAAGAAAAACATGTAAATTTAGTTATTTTTAACTTAAAAAACATAGTGAATATTTTAAGAAGAGAAACTAAATCACGTTTTATAAAGTTTAAAAATCAAATTAATTTATAAAAAAAACAGGACCTTCATAATATTAAAACCACTTTTATTCCTGATAGAAATATACTAAATATATTGTATAGGTGAAAAAAAGGCGAGTATATATATTATTAATCAGTGTTAAAATAAGGAAGTGGAATGGTTAACGCAAAATGAATAAAAGGAAAAAAATCCTACATCGAAAGGGAGCTTCGATTACGATGTGAATGTGCATAAATGAAATGGCATTAAAATAAAAACGGGAATATTAATAAAGTAATTCAGCTACTATTAAAGAATAAATGCATTAATAATTGATAAGCAATTTTTTTTTACAAAATTGTATATTTTTATTTGAAATAATCAAATTAAAATCATCACCAATAAACGACTGCTTGATTTGTGGCTCAATACACAAGTAGTAAATATTACAAGTATTTTAATGTATCAGACCATCAGATCCACTGGGTCAGAAATTAGAGAGTCAGAGCCAAATAATAAGCTTGAAATAAAGTCACAAGCCAGTGCAAAATATATGATGAACCTTACAACATATTGAACATTTTCACCACTCGTTACTTTCTTAAATTTCTTAGTTTTGGATAGACATCTATCAATCTAATACACAATAATCTTCTAATAATGACCTGAAAGGAAACTATTTGTCAGCTATTCGCCCCTAAATAATCCAATCTATTGTATCTTTGTCCAGTTGTCCAAGACCAACTCTCCTAATAATTCAAGCTGTTATATTGAGGCATTTGAATGCTTTTTTTCTTCTTCTTTTTTTTTTCTCACGGTCCCCCTTAAGCTAGAGCCCCTAGGACTTCGAGTCTAGCTAATGCAAAGTCAAAGAAGTAATTCTTGATACTACACTCAAACACAAAGAATTTCTTGATACTACACTCAAACACAAGTAATTCTTGTCTAATAATAAGTGACATAATGCAAAATGGCTGTTATTGATGGATTAAACTAAAATAGCAGAATGCTTGCATACCAGGATAAGTCCAATAATATTTGTAGGCTGTTATTGAGACACGTTACCTATCAAGCTTTGAATGATTGTCAGTACAAAATGTTTCAGTTATGGGAGTCATGGCATCATCGGCTGTCTTCTCAGCAAGTTCCAGTGCTCCAGCAATGGTGGTTGTTTCATGAGGTGTCAGTTCCCCACCTTTTCCAGCCTAAAATAATACATCATTAGTGCACAACATAAGAAAACATGAGTTTCCAAATGGAGTCTAAGTAACCAGAAGAGAAAAGGATTACATTATTCACATTGGAAAAGAAAAGGCAGTGAACATTTTTTGTAAATAGACCATAGACATCATTCACTTGAGACAATGTTGCTCAATAAAGGTGGGAAGAAAATATAGTGAACTGCAGCATACTGATGAAATAAATGAAGAGCACTGAAAATAAGTCTTCAATTTCAAGAGTAAATGAACTAACAAACTTATGAATTATAGATGCATGCATTTGTTTCAACCCAAAGAAGCATCATGTAGCTCTGAATCTGATACAGACCTTATGGCCATGCAGATTTACTAGTGACATAACTTTTTGGTTTCAAGTTTGAACTATATATGCTTTTATATATATGGATGAAACATGTCTTTCAATATTGTTCTCATAAAACAGCAAGGTTCAGGGTGTGAGACCAAAATGTAGTTCCTTTCACTCCGTATTATAAAGACTTGATTCAAATCTCAGTTGATAAAATTAGACATGATTAAAGGCTTAAAACTTCAAAACTGAAAAGTGATAATTCATTATTTCATTTACAAAATGATTGAAACTGCAACAAGATTGAAGTCAATATTTGTGGACACCATTTCCACAAATCACAGGCTATATAGGACTCACCAATAGCATGGGACCCTTGGCAGCCCAATCTCTGGAACTTCCACTACCATATTCAGCTCCAGCCAGCACAATGGTGTCCTGCCCTTCAGCCTTGTATCTCTGGCATAAAAGAAAAATTCAAGGGGACTTAGAAGCTTACAAGAGCTAATTCTCCTAGCAACAGAGTATATGTTGACTTGGGGTCCCATGAGTACAGGGTCTCAGCAGGAACTTGTAGTTGGTTCCACATAGTGTTACCTTTGGTAATAGCTTCATATGTACTTCGGAACATGTCAGGCAACACACTGGATTGGGCAGCCTATGAATCAAGTAAACCTAAGTGAATCTTGCTGTACACACTGTCAAATTTGTAGAGTAATTTCACATAATCAGAAAAGCAAACATCATTTACCTCTGCAATTTCTTGAGTGGATGGCCAGATATCCCTCAAGTAAACATTCTTTCCATCCTTCCCTGTTCCAATTGGCTCCTTTTCAAAGTCAATGTCAACCTGGAAATTCAACCAAAAGGTAAGGGATGAAGGTTAACAATTTTTGTAGTAGAAAAAAAATGATGTATTCTAAACTCTAAGGGCATGTTTGGCTTGAGAAAAAGCTTTGTTTTATTTCTATTATCACTTTTAATTACAAAATTGTCATCTTATTTTAACTTTATTTCCTGTTTACAAATGTCCGTCTAAAAAACAATAGAACAATAAGATGTTTTCACTGTTTCCTATATAAATATTTGAAAACAAAAAACATAGTGAATACATGGCATTTTGTGGTTAAACATGAAAACAAGATATGGAAACAAAACAAAAAACATTTTTCTCAGCATAAGAGACCCTATAGCCAAGTGTAAGGCAGGATCCCAAGTTCTGGATGTAAGTATCCTAAACAATTGACAGAGATAATTGAGACAAAAGAAAAAGAACATGTGAAAATGGATTTGAATTCAGCTTCAGTTACATATAGCATGAGTCTGAACATGTATATAAATGAAGAGGATGGCCCAGACAATATCAATGCTTGTGATTAGCCTCCGGATCAGCAGTTTTAACATTTGTCAGTTTTTATTTCTTCAAACAAAGTCTTTGGCATTAATAAACTTAGTATTATTAATAAAATAAAAAGACATAAAAGCAAGAACCAAAAACCATTCATATACACATTAGAAATGAATAGGTAAACATACTGTCCCAGCAAGAGCATAAGCAACAACTAGAGGTGGTGAGGCAAGGTAGTTAGCTCTTGTCAAGGGATGCACACGCCCCTCAAAATTACGGTTCCCGGACAACACAACAGCAGCTACAATGTCTGTACAAGACAATATGAGAACTAAATTATTTCGCCAAATATAAAGCAGAATATGCTTAGGAGTTTATCTAAAAGTTAAAAACAAGACAATTGCAAGAATTGCACAGAAGTCAGCTTCAATTATAGAAATTATATTTGATATTTCAATTACCATTTTCAGAGATAGCCGAAGCAACGGATTGGTCTAGTTCCCCTGAATTGCCAATACATGTGGTACAGCCAAATCCAACAAAGTTGAAACCCTGTTCATTTAGATACTTTTGCAGGCCACTGCCCAAAAAATGAAAAAGAAAAACAAATTTAGTATACATTTTTCCAAAATTGTGCAGACTAAACAGGGAAAGTACATTACGATACAAATTACAAAATTGATATTATACTATGAAGTATGAAGTACCTCTTAAGTACATATTTTGTAACAACTCCAGAGCCAGGAGCAAGACTTGTTTTTACCCATGGCTTAACCTGGCAAACGGTGTGAAAATTTCTATAATTACTATCAAGAAAAGGACAACATAAATGAAATACAATTTGTCCCTTTAATGGTGGCAGGAAAAGTTGACCACATCAATGTAAACACAACATTTTTAAAAGCAGCACAATAACAGTTTCTAACATTTATTTTGGTGCCTAACCTGCAAACCTAGATCATGTGCCTTCTTTGCTACAAGACCAGCCCCAAGCATAACACCTGGGTTTGATGTATTTGTACAACTTGTGATTGCAGCAATCACAACACTGCCATGCTTCAGCTCTGCTGGCTGCCCATGGAAATCAAATTTTGCAACTTTGCCTTGTACATCTTTTGGTATAGCAAATCCCTGTATTCAAAGAAAACATTTACAAAGATTAAACTGCTGCATGCTTTGTGACTGCAACTGTGTCAGCAAGTTGAAGGTCTACAACTTGAAAGAAAAAGGATTAATTTCTTGCATTCTAAATATCATAATGCTTTCTCGAATCATGGTGCAGTGATCATACAAAGTGGGATATAAGATAGAGAAAGAATAATATTCAGGAAAAAGGACTCACTTCAGGTAATATCAAACAATTTTTAGATCCAAGTTTCAAGGAACAAAAGGGAAATTTCCTTTCTCTTCACATAATGTTGCCATTTCATCTGCCCTCACCACACCATTTGTGAGTGCCTTGTGCACTGGGTGGTCATTAGTACAGTCAGGTTAACTACAAGACACCTTGCTGTAGAGTCTCATGGTAGAAATACACAATGCAACACCAAGGCTTGCCAGAGTGCCTTGGTGAGTCGTAGTCTGTCACACTAACTGCGACCACCATATGCAATATAGTTCCCAATTGGAACAAAATCATTCACCTTCCTTTTCCCTCACATCCAGGAACAAAATGCCCCAACACTTAACACAAACATAAAACTCCAAAATCCAAAAATAACAAACAAAATGAACAAACTCATAATCACACAACAAACTATAGCAACTATGTAAAAAAAGACCTCATTGTAAAGCACAACAGAGTCTTCTCTCTCTACTCAAAATTCAAACCACAGAATCAGTAAAACACACTAAGAATTAAACAAATAATAAAAAGCCACGTAACCCCATTGCCTGGAGGCTCCACGCTATGCGCAGGTAAAAAACTACACCCAAACTCTAACAAAAAAAATTAGTGTGTATGCATACTGAAAGCTGGATTTTGTGCCCAATATAAAGTAAGTTTACTCACTTCATTTGCTAGTCGACCATAGTCAACTGGATCTCTTCCCGTAATTCTTTCCAATAGCAAAATATATAGGATTGTCAACAACTGTGTATGAGAAAAAAGCTAACCACACAATGATGTATCTTAAAAAGCTTCAGCATACACAGGTACACATGCTTAAGAGATAAAAATGCATTGAAAGAAAGGGAGAAAACGTTTAAGGAAAGCTCTGCAGACTAGAGTATGAATAGTCTACCTCAATAAATTGAGTACAGTAACGGGGAAGGCTGCATTTTGAACCACAAAAGAGAGATAACATCACCCACACCATAACCATTTTCAATAATGGCAGACATTGGTACACCAGCATAGCATGGCTCCTCACCTTATAAATTCGAAGAAAAGTTTAATTTATCTATCAAATATGTCTAAGACACCTCAGTTCCATGTTACAACTTATAAATTCGAAGGATCCCAACATACCTCTGTCATCAGAGATGGTGGATATAATGTGAGTTGGAGCACGTACTTTTCCAGTCCTAATTGCTGTGTTAAGGTCCTCAGGGATTCATGGTGGAGTAAATTCTTTTAAAGGTGTGATGTTCCCTTGTTGAACCTAACAAAAGAAAAAACAACTATGATATTCAAGCTAATCTAGGAAACTAAAGACACTTGTTTCAAACATTGCTCCCTTTTGGAGATGGGGAGTTGGGGACCAGGTAAAATTATCAGTTAGTGAGATGAAAAATTTCAAGATAAACTAACCAATTTGTCAAAAGAGAGAGGAAAATTTACCAGGAATGGGGTAAGGACTTCTAGCGAGGGTTTTACAGTAATCTTCGTTATCGAAGCCAAACAGATCTTTGTCTTCGTAGTCATGATGGTGATGCGCGCGGGCCTTGGTGCTATCTACGACGTCGCCATTCTCTTCATCGTCTTCGGCGCCGCTGCTGGCGCTGCCGCTGGCGGAGGAGGAGTCGGGGGCGGCGTCGCTGGCTTTGGAGGAAGAGGCGGAAGAGGAACCGGAGGACTATGAGGAAGAGGAAGAAATACCACAGGGTGCACAAGCCAGAGGGATTCACGAATGTCTCTGCTACACTTGGGGAATGTTTTTAAATTAGGGCGCCTAAAGAAGCTGATCTAGATAGGTAGTGCTTTTGTATTAAAAAAAAAAAACTATGGCCAATCAAAGACGGTTAATAGCAACCATCTTTGAATATGTGGTTTCAAAGACGGCTTTAGTCTAATCCGACCTGATATCTTACAAACAAGGACGGTTAAGAGGTGACCGTCTTTGAAAAAAACCACTTATTTACAAAAATGCCACCGCTTAGGATTCTAAGACGGTTATCATACAACCGTCTTAGATTCTGTTATAAATCTTCAAAAGCACAAAGCAAACAAGAGCCACTACATACATATATATATATACACCCAAAGATACACACATGCACATGCAATAGATGTTAGTGATTATTACATTATTACACATATCTGTCACCACCTTAAGACCGATATAGTCATAGCACAATGACCCTCCCCACCAATCTCAACTTTTTCTCTGTGTTCCTCCCAGTGCTCATTCTCTATTCCTCTTCCTTCCTTGCATCAGCTTCTGATCCTAAAGCTGGTACTTATGAATCAAATATATATTAATGTAAAACCCTTGATTTCTTTTTTTCTTTTTCATGTTAGAGAAATTCAGAAGGAAAAAAGGTTTCATTGTTGTGATACATCATTTGGCAAATTGAGGGAACCAAGGATATTAGTAATATCTTGATGTTCCTCACTAACATCATGTTTAGCCAGTTTTTTTGTGTTTATTTCCGTTTCTAAAAGCAGTTTGATGCACAAATCTTTGATAATTTTATTTCCAATAATTTTAATTTCTCTAGTATGAAGTTTGATTTTCCTTCTTTTCCAAACGAGAGCATTACACAACCCCCTATATGAAAAATTTGTTGGATGATTCACCATCTTTAATTAATTAAAATTGTTTTATATTGTGATCGAAGATCTAACTGATTTGACATGCAATTGTTTCTTACCTTCGATGTTAATTACTAATGAATATTTTCATAAGAAAGATATATCAATACTGGATGTCTAATTTTTTAATGATCAACCAGCATGAACTTAATTTGTTTTTGCAGACAGGAGATGCATTCATAAGATCAACCAACAAACTTAATGTTTGGTGGATTGTGGACCATTTGATTTTTCCCATGAAGAATCGACTCACACTCAAGATCAAGAGTCCAACAACTAGTGATCCACATATCACCCAACTCACTCAGGTATCTGAAAACCAATCCATGATAAGTCCATCCTATGCATGAGTCATCTTATCCACTCAAGGAGCAACCTTCATGAGCATAAAAAAAAAACAATAAAATTTGGGTTTAATAAAAACAAGCAATTTTTTATGTTTTAGTCTGTATGCTTATATTTTATTTAGATTTGACTCAAAACACTCAAGCATTTATGCCAATAGACTCAATGCTTGGTGGGTTGTGGACCCTGATTTTTCCCTAGAAGAACTGACTTACACTTAAGATCAAGAGTCCAACAACTAGCAATCCACAAATCACCCAGCTCACTCGAACATCTGAAAACCAATCCATGATAAGTCCATCTTGTGCATGAGTCGCTTTATCGACTCAAGGACCAATTGATTCTACCAGCTGAGTGCCATATATATCAAAGTACCCTAAGACGTTTGTACTTGATAATTGCTAAGCATACATAAAACTACATATTAATTACTTAGCAATCATCTCGTCTTTTCTTATTTTAATGCTTCATTTTATAATTAAAATATAGGAATTGGCTTTCCTTGAGCTTTTATCCAGTAGATGTTGTGTTTAGTTGATTTATGAGGTGTTGGTTGTGTTTTGTAGAATTTCATTGTAAGGAAAGGAAAGGAGAATTAAGGGTCTGAAGCTGCTCGCTCAACACGCTAAATGCTCGCTCAGTGCAATGCTCGCCTAGCACGCCAGATGCCCGCTCAGTGCCTGGTCACTTATCCAGCTGGACAATGAGGGCACGCTTAGCGTGACCTTTCCACGCCCAGCTAAGACCATGATTCTGGACCACTTCAAAAGAGAAATTAGGGCACGAAATGAGGGATCTCTCTGGAGCTGAGGAGAGTTGGACTCTTGGAGAACCAGAGGCATAGCTAGGAGCATAAATGAAGGGAAAAATCCCACTCATTTGGGATCTCTTCATCCATTTCCTTACTCTTCCTTCCATTCTTCTTGCTTTCCTTCATATTTGTAAGTCTTTCCATGGAAATGGGAGGCTAACCCATCCATTGTTGGGGTTCCAACAACCAAATACTCTTGATGTAATGATTCTAACTATCTATTTAATGTTATCTTCGTATCATTGTTGTTTTTCTGAGTTTTATCATGTTTGTGGTTTTCTCCCATATGCATGCTTTGTTATACGATTTTAATGCATTGGAAAATGCTTATCTCCTTAGAACTGAAAAATGCTTCTAAATGATATCATGTCTAGGAATGGAGTGGTGTTGTTTAGCCTAGGTTATGAATCATCTTTACTCTTAATGCAAATTATTTGATGTAGCTAGCTGAGGGATTAGGAGTGAAATCAAGTGATTTAGGGTTTAACGCTTAAGGAAACAAGGTTAGAATACATTAGTAGATAAGGGTGAGCAAATTTAATCATTGAATAGAGAAAAAATTTTAATACTGTATCGAGGGTAATTTTGGTTCGTTGAGCCCCAACACGTCACAAACTCCGCATCAATCGACATTTCACCCCCAAGTGTTTGTCTTCTATATCTTTCTCGTGTCCTACTCAACTATCTTTACTTATTCTGCACTTTACATTTCACATTAGATTAGAAAATATCAAATTCAATTCTTGTTCGCTTAAAATTAGAAATATATTAGCTGAGTACAAGCAAAGTTCCTGTGGAGTTCGACACTCGGACTTACCGATTTATTATTACTTGGACAATTTCGGTGCGTTTGTCGAACCGTTTAACAATACTATTAAGTACTACCCAATATCGTTGGGATGTGGCAACAAAATCAGGCGAGGCACCACGTCTTTGACATGTCAGAGACACACAACAACTCATTCGTACCTTGTATGAAGCCAAGAGACTGCATACACACAGACATGTGACTTAAAAGACCTAATATAGAAAGGACACGTCACTACAAAAAAAAAGCTATTTCCGACGGCCGAAATCCGTCGGAAAATACCAAAAATCTGTCGGAAATTCGAGATTTCCGACGGAAAAAAATCTGTCGGAAAAACGCTCGTTGGAAATTTGACCGACGAATTTTGTGTCCGTCGGTAATTTCCGACGGCCGATTCCGTCGGAAATTTCCGTCGGTAATTTCCGACAGACTATTCTGTCAGTAATTTCCGACGGCCGATTCCGTCGGAAATTTCCGTCGGTAATTTCCGACAGACTATTCTACATCGGTTATCTAACAACCGTCTTCATAGGCTGAAGTTTCTAAGACAGTTATTACTATAACCATCTTAGATTAGTGTGACTTTTTTAAAAAAGTTGATCTTTTTCACATTATATTTTTCTACCAGTCAGAGCAACACATTGCTAACCATTTATTATAAGTAACAATTCATGTCACTCCACCAAATTCATGCACACAGAGAACAAATCAAAATAGCAAATGATAGTTTATTATACTTGTCATAAGACAGTGTAAGCATGCCACTCCACCAATCTCCTGTTCAACACAACATCATGTCATACGTTGTAGATTTCTAATGAAATGTATCAGTTTCTTTTATAAATTTAGAAAGACTATCATAAGAATTAATAATGAAAGAGTCAGCAAGAATTTTTTTAATACCCATAACAAAGCTCGTGACTTTTCTGGGAATGGTTCCAAAATCTAGCTTATTATCAACATCAAATATTGGAATCCAGGTTGAAGCTCTCACCCATGCCTTCAAAACACATAAAAAGAGCAAGCAAAGATCACAATGAAGCGAAAGTAAAGGCAAAAGAGTCAGATTACTTATTGGCAATAAGAAATGGATTAGTATTCCAAACGTTGGATAAAATAAAATTCACAAGAAAATGCATCTGATGCTTTCTTTACGGCTACCAAGATCAATTAGCATCATCATAAGTAACTGCATTAATGTCTGACCACAACAATAACATGTTTATACTGTCAAATTGCTTTACTCAAATCCTCCAACTACAAGGTAAGAAACTAAATTATGTGCACAATGTAGGTAAAGTGGTAAACAAAAGCAACAGCTGCATCGGAAGATAAACCTTTTTGTGTTCATTTGAGGGACGGACATCAATTCAAGAAGGGGCTTGTTTGAAACCTGAACTGCATACCCAGCTTCCGTATGAGTAAGAACTTTAATTTTTCCATCTCTTATCTACAAAATAAGCACGCATGTGAATCAACATCATGGTCTAAAAGGGGGGTTAATCATACAAGAAGAGGATATCTTATCATACTGTTACCTATTGAGAAATCCCAAACAATGCATACCACTAATAAATACCTCAATTCATTAGAAGGAAAGAAAATTATGAAAATTCAATTCAATTGTAAACTCCTCATTAGTCACTAGGCATTTTGCTTATAAGGTTTTAAATACTGCTGTTACTATTGAAAAATAACGCTACTAAAGGAGTAAATTGATGGAAATTCAATACTTATAAGAACTATTTATATGATTTCATTACTTCAAGGGCTAGTATTCAAGAGAGATAGTAATGCTTGATGGTCCAAAGTGATGGTTCACTCTGCAGCTGCAATTGCAGAGAACCAAAAATCTTGACTTCAGCCACAATTGAGGTCACAGAAGTCAACAATGTTTTTATTAAAAAAACAAAAAAAAGATGAAATGAAACTGAAAACATACCAGAGCTTCCCATCTCTTTCTGGCAGCAGCCATGTCCCTCATTTGCTTTAATTCAAAATCCTCATTCTCGGCTTGGACTCGAACCACGCTTTTCCTCTGCAAAAAAAAAATCAATACATTAACTCTTGAGATGTTACCTTTTACTTTTAAGGAAAATATGTTCTTTAATTTTATGGCAATTTTTTATTAATACATGAGATTAAAGTTTCTGATGTTAAATCAGAAATAAATTTTTCTTTTATACACTAAAATTATTTTAATTTTGGAATATTTTTTTTCTTTTTAATAAAAAAAATACAACAAAAACAGATACTTAGAGAATTAATTATGATTTAAAATTTATTTTAAATCAAATTTTACATGTTTAATTTCATTGTTAAAAAAAATTAAAATTAATTCTAAGTTTAAAATTGATTCTGATTTAAAGTCACTTTAAAAAAAAATTGCATTGAATTAAAAAAATTATATACCGCTTTTCAGTACTGTTAACTTAACTGCAATCAAGAATTGCGAAGAATTTTTGTTATACAATCATTACAATCACATGAGATTAAATATACAATTAATGAAAGAATAAATAATATACAATATATTTAACTTACGCAATTAAAACCATATAATTATAATATTTAAAAACCCAAAATAGAATTAAGCCTTTATATTATTAGAAAACTTAGTTGTAATTGACATTTAACGTAAGGGCGATAAATTTTATAGATATCAACTAATTTTTAGATTTTTTCTCTCTCTTATAAATCAAACATAAGTATCAAGAATTCATGCACCATCAAGTTAACTTAGATACCATTTTTTTTTTTACGTTCATAAATAGAAATTATACTTTTTATAGTAATTGAATATAAAATTATTAATTTTATTATGGTAAATGTATTATTATAATTGAATAAAACTAAGCAATAGCATATTTATAATTTTTTTTCTAAGAATCTTATTATGGTAAATGTATTATTATAACTAAATGCTTTAAGTAAAAGATTGAGTAAATCAATAGGTAACTTTATCCAAACACCCTTCTTGCCCTGCATGACAATGTTGATTCATTAACTCAAACAAACAAAGATAGTGACAGATTCTAGATTCTCATTCTCAATTTGAGCAGACTGCAGTGCAGAAAAAAATGCTCCAGTTTTGTTGCATATAAATGACAAGCTTTTTAGCTTGTTTTGCAAAATAAAATAGACAGGAAAGTGAGATTATTAGATCAAAAAGCTTAATGCAAATTCAAAATGAAAATTGTTCCAGTAGATAAAAATTGCTAAGCTAGGATTATAACAGAGTTGACATGTTTTATTGAATACATTTTCCACAATATTTGACTGCTTGTATTCTTTAACATGAGTCCCTAATCACACCTAGTTTTAAATCATTACATTTTATTAATATTTGACCAGTATGTTTCTATCAATGAGTGAAACCAGATATCATATATTAATTACATTAAGCAACTAATTAGAAAGATTACCATAGGCTGATGTATGAGAAACTGAAGCTCTAAGGAAGATTGGCGCAACCCATCTACATGATGCATTATGGCTCTCACAGATGCAGCACCATTATCATCAAGACCACCCTACATAACTAATTAATCAGTCTAACATTCATGCAAAAGCAATATTTACAGAGTTGAAACAGAAAAGAAAAAAAAAAGAATAAAATTAATCAGTCTAACATTCATGCAAAAGTCTATGCTTGACTTGGGTTATTTTTCATCCATGTTACAGTTTGAAACACAAATTAGAACGAACTGGAACTAACACAACACAATTCTTTACAATTTCAATCAATAGCATTAGCAAAGAAATGAAATTTTGTAGTCTGCAACATGATAATTTCCCACAGAAATCTTTGGAACCATATGTCAAGTTATACATGCACAACAATTTTTCTGAACTTTGACAAAAGAAATGCACTAGCATCACACCTATAAATTTCCTTTTCACAAAATGGAAAAAAAGAAGAAACCAAAATCACTCATGCTAATGATATAGAAGCAATAAGTAAAACAGCAGAGTGACAAAAGAATACAAAAAATAGGATTAAATTGAATCACCGCACTTGCCACATGCATCTAACTGTTGAAGGAGAGGAAGTAAGCAGCACATGCTCAGAAAGACCAAATAGTTTCAAACACATGTTCTGAAAGTCCTGATGAAGTGACTTTGATTACCAAAAATTATGGCCTATGCAGCAGCCACTGACGGTTCGTGCATCAATGAATGAAACCATGTTACCAACTCATAATATGTTTCTCTTCCACTCATTGTATGTTTTCCTTAACAAAATAAAAAATTATAGGTTTAAAATTTGGAACAAACTTAGATATAGTTCTTTAGGTACTTAGTGTTAGTCTTGTTTTCCAAATGAGAATTAAAGTTTCAACTCAGTAATCTATATAGTAAAGGTTTGCGTTAAAATTTCTGATTGGAAAACAACACCAAAACAATTATGGAACTATATCTAAGTTTTTCCTTAAAATTTCTTTTATCTTTATGACTGACATTGCAAGAGCATATCAAACCTTTGATGTCAAGTTTGATATATAGATATAGATACAGAGAATAGCATGAAATTTTGCAGCATTCTAAAAACAAACCTCAGTCAAGAAATTTATCTAAGGTTAAGATGGAAATTATTTTGTGGCAGGGAGGGGGGATCCTAATTTTATTCAAATTACTTTCCATTCCCATAACTATAGAATGATGTGAAGTTTACTTGCCTTATCTGTTTCTCGCTGCAATGTCAACATTTGAAGTGAAGTTTTGATCTGCAACCATATAACAATAATAATAATAATATATTATTAACCTAAAGAAGAAAATACTAAACACTTAAAAGGCAAATAATAACAGGTTAATCATAACTCGATCAAGTTAATCCATCAAGCAGTCAAGCAAAAAGCCTAATCCCTGAACAATTCAAGTTCGAACATAATCTACAATCAACACAGGAACAGGTATGGGAATAGGATTTATTATGATCAGAATAGCTTGCAAATATTAACCTTAAATTATAAATGTAAATTGATTTTTAACCCTCATATTCCACAGTTTAGATTTCAATCCTTTAGCATAATTGATTGGTAGTTTCCTTTCTACACTGCTCAAGAAAGAAAGCCAGCAAGTACTCAGTTTAACTTAAATATAAGAATTAGGAACATTGTAAATATGATACTTACTTGGACAGAAGTAGAAAGATCAGATAGAAGCCGAACCTAACGAGCGATAATCCTTTCATTCATGAAATAACCTGCGCACATTGGCATCATCATGGTTTAGGGTTCTGGAGGTTCCATTTCTGGAGGGAGCGCGCGACGTGGATGGAGAAGTGGGAGCCAATGCCGCTGGCGACGTAGACGGTGGGGCCCAGGGAGCCGAGGGCGCACCAGTGGCGCGGGGTGGAGAGGGTGGGGCCGAAGGACCAGGTTTTGGTGAGGGGGTGGAAGATAAGGGGGCGGGGGAGGGCCGGGGAGAGGTTGTGGGTGGTGGCGGTGAGGAGGACGAGGTGGTTGGCGGCGGAGACGGACTGGACAGAGAGGCTGCGGGAGAGGAAGGAGGGTAGCGGCGGAGGAGGAGGTGGTGGGGAGGAAGGGGGAACCAGGTAGCGGAGATGGGGTCGAAGGTGTGATAGTCGATGGTGGCAGAGGAGTGGGAGAGAATGGCATAGAGAGAGCAAAAGGGAGGGAAGAAGGGGATATGAGGCGGCAGGAGTGGGAGATTGAAATTTTAAATGCGAAAATTTTAAAAAGAATCAAAGTCGGTTCTTATTAAAACCGACTTTGAATAATGGAATACTAAGACGGTTATTATATAACCGACTTTGTATGATGCTAAACTACGACGGGTATACTGAGAACCGACGTGTTTTGTAGTACTTTTCAGAAGATTACAAAATTGCCACCGGTCAGCATTCAAAGTCGGTTCTTTCACAACCGACGTAGATCGGATGTAGTGGAAAAGGCCTTTTGTAGTAGTGCTTGAAGATTTGAGCATAGATGGTTGTCATGAACTGTGTCAGAAATGTGAGCCACAATCTGGTGAGTATTGGTCCTTCATCGCTCACATCAAATGCCTTTCTATTTGAAAAACAAAAGAATTAGGGCGACTACATTCTCAAATAATATAGTAAAACTGAAACGTTGCACACCATGGAGACCGCAATTAAAATTCTGATCTTGTATGAAATACTTTTTTGGTTGCTAAACTGTTCAATTCATTCAGAAAATGTTTGATATGGAGCAAGAGAATTAGCGCTGCAGCGTATGTACAGCAGTCTATTTTGTGATGTGTGATTTTATTTTTATGTTTTATGTAGTTTTTGGTGTAGTTTCACTGTTTCAGCCTGAGGTTGGATGACTGTACCTTCTGGGCTTTATACTGTAAACTATCCACTACTTTGAGCTAGATCTATTTCCTTTTCATCGTTCCATTTTTTATGCTTGGTCTAAATGGTGCCCATTTGATTGTAAATCTCACCCCACAACATCTTCTGTTCTTCTTAACTGGTTTTTCTACTGTGCCTTGTAATCTCCTTTGTGCTGCTTTGGTTTTGTTAACATCATGTTCTGTCCAAACTACATAAATAAAAACGAGTTCTATTTTTGAACTTACATATTTTGGAATTTTTTTTATCAATAAATCAGAAATAGAAATATATAATAATTCACGCACTTATTCTATCAATTGAGTATGTATTTAAATACGCGTTTGTAAAATTAATTTTAAATTAACATGATTTTACAGATTTGATTTTAAGTAAATGTGAATTTGTTATAACGTAATCTTTGTTTGAATAACATATATTAAAAAATTGATTTTGTGACACAGATCCTTTTGAAAACTTGGAAATAAAATTAATTTTGAGTATATAATTATCAAAATGGATTTAGTATGCATGTATACTTTTATATTCTATTGTAATTCTTTTTATCAACATCAACAAATAGTACTTTTAATCTAAGTTAATTGGGGTTGATGATAAATGAATCCAATGATAAATACGAAAAAAGTAAGATGGTATTCCACTAAACTTATAATTTTTTTTCTTTCCGTCCTATGACACAGCTTTCACCAATTAATTGATATCTCATACATTAAATATTGTTTAATTACATTTTCTTATATAAGTTTCGTTCTACCTCTACCTCTTTGTTGACGAGTTCTTGGTAACAAATTCTTGTTATTACAGGAACATTCAAAGACCGTCTCATTACGTATCTAAACCATCTCAATCTATACTCCTTCATCTTTTCACTCATCCGTACTACTTCTACCTTTTATCAAATATATTCATTTTTTATCTTATTCATTTTCATTTAACCATACTTTCACCTTAATATCCTCATTTCTGTTAGTTCGGTAGACATGTATAATTTAAAATTAAATAGCTTAATTTTTTCTTTACAAATAGAAACTTAGAAAATACATTAACATAAAAATCAAACACTAAATAGATAAGAAAAAGATAAAAATAAGAGAATAATTGCAATGTATAATATTTTTGTGTAGAGTGGCATAGTTTTTTGCCTATGTAAAATCTCCATAAAATAGAGGAATAAGAATTAAAATATATATAAAAAATGTTTGTATAGGACTAAATTTAAAACAAATAAACTATGTAAATATAGTGACAAAAGATTAATTAAACCATTTTTATTACACTTTTTATTTTTATCTTTTAAAATAAAAATTATTTTCAATTTTATGTATAAAACCCATAAATAATTTGTAGAAATTCATTATTTATTAAATAATTTAAAAATTACATATTTGAATACTAGTAAAGGAATTAATTAGAAGAAGAAAAAAATTTAAGCCTCCCATAAGTTTCTGGATCTGTCCATGCATGTGAAGTACTGTTTACTTCATTCATGTTACTTAATTTGTCACATTACAAAACAATAAACTAATTAACGGCACTTGAGCCTTTTTTAATTATGTATTATCGTTCTAAACCACATTACATAACTACAGCATATGCTTGAGGGTGTCTTAATTAGTTCCTTGGTGCACCCAATATGATAGCCAAAGTAACTACAACACTAGGGCGAAAATACTCTTTACAAGCCTAGCAAGCTAATTAATCAAATATTTGATTATTACTCTTCAGTATCTATAATCAATACTCTTAAAAAGCCTCTATGTATGATATCATATCTAGCTATTTGCATGACTGAGACAACATAATGCTTCTGGTTTCACTCATCTCAGCCCTATTCCTCTTCATTTCCATCCCTCCTTGAACATCTAATCTCACTCCAAACAACATTGGCCTTTCATCCTTTTTCTCCTCCTTTGCATATGATGAATATGTGGCAACCAAATCAAGCAGTTCCTTGCACTTCCTTTTCATGCTTGTGAGCTCAGAGTTCAGCACCCCATTCTCCTTCTTGAATCGCTTGTTTTCATCCACAAGAGTAGGGTAACCAGAAGATGATGAGGTTGATGAGGACCTTTGATCCTCATCAGAGTCTTGGGGTGTGGCTTGGTTTGGTGCATTAGAATGTTGCTTCCTGCTCCAAGCTTTCCTTCGCCGAATCTCATGTAGAAGTTCTCTTTCACCTTTCTTGAACTTGTCATTGAAAAACTCCCATCTGCTTGTTGCAACTTTACGAAAGCCCTAAACATGTGCAAGATAGATATACATACATCAAATGCTTCGTCAGTTATGGTGTCAACTTTTTAAGGAAAATAATGTTTATATATATGGATCAAAATCCAAATCAGAGATGTGTCGAAGAAGCTCTAATAATCTGTGCACCAATGGAAATAGCAAGGTCTAAAAACATACAGTGAATTTAATTTTCAGATACAAACTTACAGTGATGCTTTGTTCATATAATAAAAAAAAAAAAGAGAAACTAAAGATAATTTTATAAATAGATTAATATGATCAAGGCAGTAACTAATAACTCTAATGGTCGTATTTGGCCTTTTCATTCTTAAGAAAAATATATATATCTTTTAACCTATATTTTTTCTCATTAAATAGATAGATAGACTATGCAAGCTAAGATAAATATCTGTATAAACAATTATATTATTTTAAAAATTAAGTTTTGTTAGAATCAATTCTCTAGAATTACATTGATCTCAGAATCATCCAATCACAAAAACTTATTTGTTTGTTTCTCTATGTGCATGATTTCTTGTTACTTCCTGATGATTCTCTTAATTTGTTTTGAACTCTTGTGAGCATACCATTTGACATCAAATTGTGCTAATTGAATCATTTATGCGATGCATACTTTGATTATATTTGTTTTATCTTCCACTTTTTCTTTCATGAAAATGGAAAATAAAATTGAGATCAAAATTATAATTTTATCTTAAATGGTATAGTAAATTGTAAACAAATAATTATTTAAATATATTTAGCCTATAATTTATTTTAATTTTGATTATTATTTTAAGGATTTAATTTTTTATCCTTCTAATTTTCATTGTGTTTAGTAATATGATCTTTAAATGTACTTGACAACCAATTCAAATTTCATAGACCCAGCCTATTTTCACCAATATACTTGACAGCCTCTTAAAAATTTCAGTTTTTATTAGAAAACAATATTAAAAAAAAAACACATAATTTTTACACAATGGTCAATGAATCCGTGGCTACGACAATTTAATGGGAGCTATGCATTAAGATTTAATGTGCCATTTAATTAAAATGTGTATCATGCAAAATGGATCACGACTTTTACAAAATAGGAACTTTACAATCTTGCTCTGTACAGTTAGTGGAATTCGTATATTAAATTGGGGTAATACTTTCTGTGTCATTCACACGGATAGTCGTTTTTTTAAATTTAATTAATTAAAATAGTATATTTTTTAAAAATTAAAGCTCTTCTAATACACAAGCCCATTTAAATTTTTACTATATGTTCAAAAGACATAAAACCATAGTTGTGAAAACCAGTTCGGATCGGTCGGTTGGATCGGGAATCAGTAGCATAATCGGTCTGGTTCTTTTATTGAACCGGTCATGCAGTTGATTCGGTCAAAATCAACCAAAATTGATCGATCTGTTTTTTTTTCTTTTTTTGGGATTTTTTTTTTTAAATTTTGGATTATTACCAATAGTTATTTTGAATTTTGAAGTATGAATAAACTTTTTTTACTCAAATAAGGTTAATTATATACTTATATATAATAGATACATATATAATTTTTAATTTTTAATATATATCGAATTAAATCGATTCAATTACTTATCCATCGGTTGAATTACTAACTTACTACCCTAGTACCTCGACGAGAGATCAATGATCAAACCAATTTTCACACTTTACATAAAACAGAAGGTTATACCCTAAAACAACATTTCATCATAAGTTTAGGCATATTAATTTATTGGAAAGCACATTTTTTCTACATTATTGTTCAATAATATTTAAAAATAAATTTGTATTAATAATTATAAAGTACAGTTTAGGCACATTTATAATATTTAATTAAGTTTAGGCACATGCATAAGTTATACCTTAAATACAATTTCTTTATTCTAATTAAACACGCACATTCAAGATGTTTTTTTTTTTATAGGATAAAGCATGATTTTCATTAATGTTAAATATAACATTAAAATGTAATTTGTTTTCTATTTTTCTTAAATATGTTATTTTAGCCATCATGAAACTTGTTTCCAGACAAAGTTATTGGCGGCTCATTAGTCATTACTATCTTTGTCAAAGGTGATTCACACCCAACTACCTTCCTCCATAAAATCACTATGAGAAATTGAGAAACATTCCTAAACCTAAATTTCAATAATTATTAAATTCTAGAAACTCAATTTAAACCTTAGAACCAACATTGCGACAAAAAAAATGCGATCAATAAATTTGGGATTTTTATTTTTTTACAGGTCAAACCTCAAAACAAAATTAGGGATTTATAATTTGGATAAAAGAAGGATAAACAAAAGTATTTAAGCGTAAGGTTCATTAATCATCACCTCCCAATGCTTCTTCTTATCACATTTTAAATATATACGGTTCCGTAGGATATATCTTTAAATTAATAAGTTCATATGATGAATTTATTCTAGACATTAAGATTTTAAGAATTTTTAAAATAAAAAAGCTTTTAAGAATAATTATGTATAGGATATTGCTTATTAGAAATATAAATGAGTCAAATATATATGTTGTGAAATGAAATTAATAGAAGTTTTTGAATTAAGAATCATGTTTAGTTCAAAATTTACCCATTTATTTATATATGTAAATCGATATTAAAATATACTTATTAATAGAAATGTGTGCTGTGATTGGTTGTCAAGTACCCCACCCACGCGTTTTTTTTGTCAATTGCATGAGCTGTAAAGCAAATTATTGCACCTCGGGACCATCTTAACCATTGGCCACAAATTACTGCTATTATTTTTCCTTCCGATCTCTGGTGTTCCAATTCTTCATAACACAAACCATGGCTGAATCATTTATCTTCAGCGTTGCGGAGTCACTCATTGCAAAGCTTGCTTCTCGGGCTTTCCAAGAAGCTTCTGAGGTTCTGGGCGTATACGATCATCTGCGAGAGTTTGAAGAAACTCTCAAATATGTCAAGGCAGTGCTGTTAGATGCTGAGCAAAAGCAGGAGCATAACCATGAGCTGCAGGAATGGCTGAGGCGGCTCAAAACTGTCTTCTATGATGCAGAAGGTGTGCTCGATGAATTTGAGTGCCAAACACTGCAAAAGCAAGTGGTCAAAGCTCATGGTTCCATCAAAGACGAGGTAAGCCACTTCTTCTCAAGTTCTAATCCACTTGTTTTTCGTTCCAAGATGGCTCAACAAATCAAAGATGTCAGCAAGAGGCTAGACAAGGTTGCAGCTGATAGGGATAAGTTTGGTCTTCGAACAAATGATGTTGATCGACGTGTTGTGCATCGGAGAGAAATGACACACTCCCGTGTGAGTGATTCAGATGTGATAGGAAGGGAACATGATAAAGAAAAGATCATAGAGCTTTTGATGCAGCAGAATCCCAATGATGATGATAAAAGTCTCTCTGTTATCCCCATTGTGGGGATTGGAGGCTTGGGAAAAACTACACTTGCAAAGTTTGTGTTTAATGATAAGAGGATAGATGAGTGTTTCACATTGAAGATGTGGGTGTGTGTTTCTGATGACTTTGACATTAACCAACTCATTATCAAAATCATCAATTCTGCTAATGTTGCTGGTGCTCCTCTTCGCCAACAGAATTTAAACATGGTCGACATGGAGCAATCACTAAATCAATTGACAAACATACTTGCCGGTCAAAAATTCTTACTTGTCTTGGATGACGTATGGAATGATGACCGTGTTAAATGGGTTGAGCTGAGGAATTTAATACAAGTAGGGGCTGCTGCAGGAAGTAAAATTCTAGTGACTACACGTAGTCCTTCCATTGCTTCCATGATGGGCACTGTTACCTCTCACAATTTACAAGGTCTCTCTATGGAGGATTCATTGTCTCTTTTTGTCAAATGGGCATTCAAAGAAGGCGAAGAGGAAAATCATCCTCATTTGGTAAATATTGGGAAAGAAATTGTGAAAAAATGCAGAGGGGTTCCATTGGCTGTGAGAACATTGGGGAGTTTATTGTTTTCAAAATTTGAGGCAAATGATTGGAAATATGTGAGAGACAATGAAATTTGGAATTTGCCACAAAAAAAAGATGACATTTTACCTGCACTCAAACTCAGTTATGATTTCTTACCCTCCTATTTGAGGCAATGTTTTGCACTGTTTTCCCTTTATCCAAAGGATCATCTTTTCAATAGTCTCGAGTTAATTACGCTTTGGGGGGCACTTGGTCTCCTTGCATCACCTAGAAAGAATGAGACACCGGTAGACGTTCTCAAACAGTATCTGGATGAATTACTGTCAAGATCTTTCCTTCAAGATTTTTTAGATTTTGGCACTATTTATCGATTTAAAATGCATGATTTGGTGCATGATCTTGCTGTATTTGTTGCAAAAGATGAGTGTCTACTTATAAATTCCCACACTCAAAATATTCCTGAGAATATTCGACATCTGTCTTTTGATGAATACCGTTGTCTTGAAAATTCATTCACCTCAAAATCGATAGCTGTGAGAACCATAATGTTTCGAAATGGTGCAGAAGGAGCCAACGTTGAAGCTTTGCTAAATACTTGTGTGTCAAAGTTCAAATTATTGCGAGTTTTGGATTTAAGTGACTCGACATGCAAGACTTTGCCACGTTCCATTGGTAAGTTGAAACACTTGAGATATTTCAGCATTGAGGATAATCGCAACATCAAGAGACTCCCCAATTCTATTTGCAAGCTCCAAAATTTGCAATTCTTGAATGTTGAGGGATGCCAGGAGCTGGAAGCATTGCCCAAAGGATTAAGAAAATTGATTAGTCTTCGGCATTTGGAGATAACTACAAAACAACCTGTTTTGCCATACAGTGAGATTACCAACTTGATCTCGCTTGCATATCTGTCTATTGAATCATGCCATAATATGGAGTCTATCTTTGGAGGGGTGAAGTTCCCTGCTCTTAAACTATTGAGGGTTTCTAACTGTGATAGTCTGAAGTCTTTGCCACTGGATGTTACAAATTTTCCTGAATTAGAAACTCTGGTTGTTAATGACTGTGTTAATCTGGACTTGGATCTGTGGAAGGACCACCATGAAGAACAAAACCCCAAGTTGAAGTTAAAACTTGTTGCATTCTTTCGTTTACCACAGCTGGTGGCCTTGCCTCAATGGCTTCAAGAAACTGCCAACTCCTTACAGACCTTGTTATTTGTAAAGTGCAACAATCTTGAAATGCTTCCAGAGTGGCTGTCAACTCTGACTAATCTGAAACTACTTTCAATATCAGATTGTCCAAAGCTTATATCTCTCCCAGATAACATTCATCACCTCACCGCACTTGAAAAATTGCTTATCGAAGGTTCTGAATTATGTAAAAAATGTCAGCCCCATGTCAGTGAGTTTTGGTCCAAAATATCACATATCAAAGACGTCTACATTGAAGAGCAAGAATACGAATGGGAATGATTTATTGAGACATATATATATAAGCGTTGAAGGCCCTTTGGCAACCCGTATTGATGTGTTGGAGGTGATTCAGGTATTGCCCTGGAGCTGCTTCTGCGTCATGGGAGAATCAATTCTCAGATTTCAATGTTGGATTTTTCTTTTTTGTTCTTCACTCTTTTCCATTGTGTCCATCAACTTAATGCATGCGTATGTTTTTTTCCACCGCCTATTTTATGTTGTGCTTATTATTTTCTTGTTATTTTTATACTGTGATCTCCACTTCTTATTTGTATACTGTTATTTTGTTGGTATTGTTTTAGCATTTTATAAGTGTTATTCTGTTAACATTATAATTTGGTGCTGTTGGTTCATAATACCAGTGTTATTATATTTGTTGGTTAGGACTAAAGTGTTATTTCTTGGTTCATAATGTTGGTTCTTTTGCCGTACACCAAAAATAGTGGTTAATAAAATAAAAACAAAATTATGCTAATTGAATCATTTATGCGATGCATGCCTCTTTGATTATATTTGTTTTATCTTCCACTTTTTCTTTCATGAAAACTGAAAATAAAATTGAGATTAAAATTATAATTTTATCTTAAATGGTATAGTAAATTGTAAACAAGTAATTATTTAAATATATTTAGCATATAATTTATTTTAATTTTGATTATTATATTTTAAGGATTTAATTTTTTATCCTTCTAATTTTCATTGTGTTTATTAAATGTACTTGACAACCAATTCAAATTTCATAGACCCAGCCTATTTTTACCAATATACTTGACAGCCTCTTAAAAATTTCAGTTTTTATTAGAAAACAATATTAAAAAAAACACATAATTTGTACACAATAGTCAATGAATCCGTGGCTACGACAATTTAATGGGAGCTATGCATTAAGATTTAATGTGCCATTTAATTAATATGTGTATCATGCAAAATGGACCACGACTTTTACAAAATAGGAACTTCACAATCTTGTTCTGTACAGTTAGTGGAATTCGTATATTAAATTGGGGTAATGCTTTTTGTGTTATTCATACAGATAGTCTTTTTTAAAAATTTAATTAGTTAAAATGGTATATTTTTTAAAAATTAAAGCCCTTCTAATACACAAGCCCATTTAAATTTTTACTATAAGTTCAAGAGACATAAAACCATAGTTGTGAAAATCGGTTCGGATCGGCCGCTGTTGGATCGGGAATCGGTAGCATAATCGGTCCGATTATGTTATTGAACTTGTCATGTAGTTGATTCGGTCAAAATCGACCAAAAGTGACTGGTCGGACCGGTCCATTTCTTTTTTTTCTTTTTTTGGGTTTTTTTTTTTTAAATTTTGGATTATTACCAATAGTTATTTTGAATTTTGGAGTATGAATGAATTTTTCTTACTCAAATAACGTTAATTATATATTTATATATAATAGATATATATATATAATTTTAAATTTTTAATATATACCAGATCAAACTAGTTCAATTAGTGATCCATCGATTGAATCACTGACTCATTACCCCACTACCTCGACCAGATCAATGATCGAACCAATTTTCACACTTTACATAAAAGAGAAGGTTGTACCTTAAAACAACATTTCATTATAAGTTTAGGTACATTAACTTATTGGAAAGTATTTTTTTCTACATTATTGTTCAATAATATTTAAAAATAAATTTACGTATTAATAATTACAAATTACAGTTTATGCACATTCATAATATTTAATTAAGTTCAGGCACATGCATAAGTTATACCTTAAATATAATTTCTTTATTCTAATTAAACACGCACATTCAAGATGTTTTTTTTGATAGGATAAAGCATGATTTTCATTGATGTTAAATATAACATTAAAATGTAATTTTAATTGTCTATTTTTTTTAAATATGTTATTTTAGCCACCATGAAACTTGTTTCTGACAAAGCCATTGGCGGCTCATCACTATCTTTGTCAAAGGTGATTCACACCCAATTACCTTCCTCCATAAAATCACTATGAGAAATTGGGAAACATTCCTAAACCTAAATTTCAATAATTATTAAATTCTAGTAACTCAATTTAAACCTTAGAACCAACATTGCGACAAGAAAATGCGATCAATAAATTTGGGATTTTATTTTTTTACAGGTCAAACCTCAAAACAAAATTAGGGATTTATAATTTGGATAAAAGAAGGATAAACAAAAGTATTTAAGCGTAAGGTTCATCAATCATCACCTCCCCAATGCTTCTTCTTATCACATTTTAAATACGTACGGTTCTGTAGGATATATCTTTAAATACGAATTCTTATGTTTTTATTTTTTTGTGTTGCAGACTACCTATACTATTTGGGTTGTGGAGAATTACAATTCCAACAAAAAATTGGGGATTTAGATATAGAAGGGAATAGAAGGATGGTAATAGAGGAGAGGCACAAGAAACAGAGGTGGAAATTAAACATTGCTGAAAAAATTGGATGGTGACGAATGGTGCAAAGAAGATGAACTGGTCCAAGAGTAATTTTGTTTTCAATAACATGATAGTCAACATCTTAATTTGATTCGAGGACTAAAATTGTGGATTTTTCAAAATAGAGTTAAATGTCTCAATATCAAAACAAATAAACCAAAGTATAGATTAAGAAAAATAAAAGGACAAAATCGCATTTTAGCTTAAATATAATTTATTGGCAGTTTTTTCCTTAGCGGGTAAATAAATCGGTATTTCTACCATAAACCAACGTACCTAAAAAACATAATAATAAGTAACTAAAATGAATAACATTAACAATTTGTACGTGAAAGTAGGCACATTGGATGGCAAGCGTGAACGGCAACCCTTGAAATGGAACAATATTAGAGTCTATGAGCATATTCTTATAAATCCTCAAAAGCACAAAATTTTTGTAATTTAATTTAATATTTTTATGTATTTTAATTAATTTTAATTTTTGTAATTTAATATAATATTTTGTATGTATTTTTTATATATTTTATTTAATATTTTAGTAATTTATGTTATAAATAATTTTTTACATTTATTTATTTAATTAATTTTCTATATATGATGTAGTGGCAGCTCAAAAAAATTATGTTAATTAAGAAAGGGGGTAAAAAAATTAATTATCATTTGGGGGTATTTTTAAAATTATTATCATTTGAAATTTAAGATTTTTTTAAAAAAAAAGATTGGAGTATACTTCATAAATATGAGGCGCAATTAGCAAGTTTCACTATTTTAGAGACTTATCAAATAACGGGTGCATTTAGCAAAATTTTAAGGAAGACGACTTTGAAAGTGCATATTTCAAATTTTAAAAAAAGAAAAAGAAAAAGCAAAACCTTAGAACTCGTGAATATATTTATGACTTCAAAGTCGTAAACTCACTCACGATTTTAGTAAAAAAGAGAAAAAATAGAAGTCGTAACAGGTGTTACGACTTCTGACTTAGAAGTCGTATCACTCGGAAGTCGTAACACCTTACGATTTATCCTTATTTGGTAATTTTTTAAAATGTTACCCCCAAATGGTTGAATAATATATATATATATATATACATATATATATATATATTATCTTATGAGAGGAAACAACTTATAGGAGAGTGAGATCACTAAATATGGACATATAATAATACATGGAGGGTTGAAATTTAATGTCAAAATGTTACATGTCTTTTTTAAAAACTCAACTTTTTAAGATCAAGGGACATTAATTTTTGATTGTTCGTGTTTAATTAAACAATTTAAGTTTAATCATCTTATTTTCATATAACCTATTTTTCTCTCTCTCTCATATATATATATATATATATATATATATATATATATGAGTGTGTGTGTACGATTTAGGTTTAATCATCTTATTTTCATATAACATTTTTTTTCTCTCTCTCTCATATATATATATATATATGTATAGAGAGAGTTCTAATCCTATTATATTTAATTCAAAATTAACTTTCCCTCAAGATTAGAAATACAATACAATATGCAGTATCTATATATAAGGGTAATTCCTCCTCCTTACATGTGCATAGTATCAAGCCTTCTGACAATGAGATAAGTAATAATTTTTTTCATTCCTTTTTTCAGCCCATTCTCTTACATCAATAATCACACTTAGACATAGAGATTCTGCTATTACCTTCACCTTCATCAGTGGTAGGGCCTGTTTTGTCGCCTTTTCTTTTCTAGATATAGAGCCCTTGTCCAAGTCACATCCTTCTGGCGCCTACAATACTTCTGAAACACTGGCAGAGTTGGTCACTGTTGAAACTTTTCCTTTTTTTCGATATTCTTAGGTATGTCCCTTTCACTTTAACCAAATTTGAGTGTTCCTTGTATTTTCCAATAACCTCCTTCCAAAGCCCCCATTCTTTACCTTATTCCTGATTCCAGTCACCATGTATGCTCTCATGGGAGATGCTTTCATCCATGTCCCATAGGGTAAATCATCTAGATCAATTTCATTCGTATCTGCTTCCCCACAGTTACTCCTTCATCAAATTATCCAAGCATTTGCACAAGAAACAAAGATTTCCTAATCTCTCATATTTGAAAAAAGTCTTCTTTATCAAATTTTCTCCAAGTTTTAGAATAATTTCTCTCTTTAGTGGTCGAGTTATATCCACTCTTACTCTTATTTTGAAAGATTTTCCCATAATACTTTCATTGCACCTATCCCATTTGATAAAATTCCCCATCGATTTACCAATTCGTTATGCCACTCCTTTGTGTTGAAACTCACTAGAAGATCATAAACTCTAATCCAAAATGGACAATGATTAAGATCGACCTCCTCAGGATTTTCTTCTATATTCATCGAATTGAGAACCACCAATCTTCTATCAAAGCACCACGACCCTCCTTCTTCAACCTATGCTCAGATCTTTTTCATTTAGGAGCCTGAAGGTATAAAGGTTGCTTTCTACTTGTTTAATTTCTACACCCCCATGCACCTTCCAAATTTGCACTATTGTTTCCATGAAAGCACTGTTGTCGAAAGATCGTTGACTTAGAATCTTCCCTGCCAGCCATGCCTAATATCTTTAACTTCCTACCTCCTCGCCACTCTCCATCGGAGCTTCAATTTAAACCTCCTCATCTTTCATAAACTCCACTTTGCGCCATTATTCCACATCATAACTTGTCTCTCACAATTGAGACTCCTAACTAACCCTCCCTCAATGCAGGTAGATCCCCTGAATCAAGACCAAGAAACAAAATCTTGGAAGAATTCTTTATCTCTATTTGTCAAATGGACATTTAAGGAAGGCGAATAAAGAAATTATCCAAATCTTGTGGACATGGGAAAAGAAATTGTGAAAATTGCCGAGGGGTTCCACTAGCAGTGCAAACTTTAGGATGTTCTCTGTTCTCTAATTTTGATTTAGAAAAGTGGGAATATGTGAGTGACCATGAAATATGGAACATAAAACAAAAGTAAAATGAAATTTTACCTGCCCTTAACTTGAGCTATGATCAAATGCTTATTTGAGGCACTGTTTTGCGTTTTTTCCCTTTTCCGTAAAGATTATGGTTTTTCTGGTCCTTATTTTGTTAGCCTTTGGGGAGCTCTTGGATTACTTCGATCTCCTACTGGAAGTCAACAGATAGAGAATATTGAAAGAATATGTAGATGAGTTATATTCAAGATCATTTCTTGAGGGTTTTGAGAAGTTTGGCCACTTTTATTATTTCAAAGTACATGATTTGGTACATGACCTTGCCCAGTATGTTGCGAAAGAGGAGCTTCTAGTTGTAAACTCCCATACTCGCAATATATCCGAGCAAGTACTTAAGAAATAGGTGTTGAAAGTGAATCTCCTTTGCATAAATGGATAACAAGATACAAATACTTAAGGTTTTTAGATTTAACTAATTCCTGTGTTGAGACTCTACCTGATTCAATTGGTAAATTGGAAAATCTGCGTGGTCTCAGTCTTTCATATAATCGCAAAATAAAAAGACTTCGTCGTTCTATATGCAAACTCCAAAATTTACAAGTTTTGTCTCTCAGAGGATGCACGGAGCTTGAAACATTGCCTAAGGGATTCGGGATGTTAATCAGCCTTCGAACATTGCTTATAACCACAAAACAATCTATTCTGCCTGAGGATGAATTTGTAAGCATGAGCAATCTTCAACCTTTGAGTTTTGAATGTTGTCACAATTTGAAGTTTCTGTTTCAAGGGGCACAATTCAATTCTCTTCAAGTTTTGCTCATTCAATCATGCGGGAGGCTGGAGTCCATACCTCTTCATATTCTAAATCTGTCATTGTACTGTGCAAGCCCAATCCAACAACTGAGGATGAAATTTCTGCATATTGAGCATTGTGCAGGGCAAGAGACATTGCCTCAATGGAGTCAAGGAGCCACGGACACTTTGCAGACATTATTAATTTTAAATTGTGATAGTGTTAAGATGCTTCCAGAGTGGCTGACAACAACGACTCATCTTAAGATGCTTCATATTGTTAACTGTCCTCAACTGATGAATCTCCCAAGTGACATGCATGGCCTCAGTATCCTTCTACGAAGCACCAATACTCTAAAAAAAAAAAAATTCAACGTACGAGATACACATCCCATATGAATACCTTGGGAATATTTCATTTTAATTATCAGTTTAGTTAAATATTTTCAAATGGCATTTTTATAATTTTTTTTAGAAAAAGATGTCCTAAATAGAACGAAATCCGATCTTCCTTCCTATCTAAACACTAGTTGAGGTATTTATTAATTTTGTATGGATAATCTATTATTTGTGGTTATGATTTTTCTTTTATTACATTTTATTTATATGAAATACACTCTATAAAAAATATTATTTAATATTAAGATGTATCGAGAACGTATTGAAATATTAGTATTTTTGAAATAACTTATCCACGTCCTGTATTGAAAATGCAGTGTCGATAATCCATATCAATGCTTCATAGGTACCCTTGAAGATTTGAGTATAGATGGTTGTCATGAACTGTGTCAGAAATGTGAGCCACAATCTCGTGAGTATCGGTCCTTCTTCGCTCACATAAAATGCCTTTCTATTGGAAAAACAAAAGAATTAGGGCGACTACATTCTCAAATAGTATAGTAAAACTGAAATGTTGCACACCATGGAGACCGCAATTAAAATTCTGATCTTGTATGAAATACTTTTTTGGTTGCTAAACTGTTCAATTCATTCAGAAAACGTTTGATATGGAGCAAGAGAAATAACGCTGCAGCGTATGTAAAGACGATCTCTTGAGACATACATTAAGACTTATGATGTACATCAGTCTATTTTGTGATGTGTGATATCATTTTTATGTTTTATGTAGTTTTTGGTGTAGTTTCACTGTTTCAGCCTGAGGTTGGATGACTGTACTTTCTGGAGGGACTTTATACTGTAAACTATCCACTACTTTGAGCTAGATCTATTTCCTTTTCATCGTTCCATTTTTTATGCTTGGTCTAAATCGTGCCCATTTGATTTGTAAATCTCACCCCACAACATCGTTTGTTCTTCTTAACTGGTTTTTCTACTGTGCCTTGTAATCTCCTTTGTGCTGCTTTGGTTCTGTTAACATCTTGTTCTGTCCAAACTACATAAATAAAAACGAGTTTTATTTTTGAAGTTACATATTTTTGAATTTTTTTTATCAATAAATCAGAAATAGAAATATACAATAACTCACGCACCTTATTCTATCAACTGAGAATGTATTTAAATATGCGTTTGTAAAATTAATTTTAAATTAACATGATTTTACAGATTTGATTTTAAGTAAATGTGAATTTGTTATAACGTAATTTTTGTTGAATAACATATATTAATTAAAAAAAATTGATTTTGTGACACAGATCTTTGAAAACTTGGAAATAAAATTGATTTTGAGTATATAATTACCAAAATGGATTTAGTATCCATGTGTACTTTTATATATTATTGTAATATTCCTTTATATCAATATTAACAATATTTTTAACCCAAGTTAATTGGGATTGATGTTAGATGAACTCAATAATAAATACGGAAAAGTTGAAAGTTGAAGAGAGAGAGAGAAATAAGGCAAAAGAAAAGAGAGGAAAAAAGATAAAAGAAAAAAAAAGGGTGAAAGATGGAAAAAAAATAAAGAGAAAAGGAACTAAAAAGGGACCAATATGGAACATAAAGATAATAACGGATCTAATCCTCCACCAAACTTATAATTTTTCTCTATTCCGTCCTAAGACACAACTTTCACCAATCTATATCCCACATCATTAAGTCTTGTTTAATTACCTTTTCTCATGTAAGTTTCGTTATACCTTTACCTTTCTTTGCGACAAGCTCTTGATAACAAATTCTTATTCTTACATGAGCATTCAGGGGACCGTCTCATTACATGTTTAAACCACTTCAATCTATACTCTCTCATATTTTCAGTCACTGATACTACTATTATCTTTCGTCAAATATCTTCATTTCTTATTTTATCCATCTTTGTATAACCACACATTCATCTTAACATCCTCATTTCTGCTAGTCTTATATACATGTATAATTTAAAATTAAATAGCTTGATTTTTTCTTTACAAATAGAAAACTTTAGAAAATAAATTAACATAAAAATCAAACACTAAGTAGATAAGAAAAAGATAAAAATAAGAGAATAATTGTAATGTATAATATTTTTGTGTAGAGTGGGATAGTTTTTTGCCTTATGTAAAATCTCCATAAAATAGAGGAATAAGAATTAAAATATATATAAAAAATGTTTGTATAGGACTAAATTTAAAACAAATAAACTATGTAAATATAGTGACAAAAGATTAATTAAACCATTTTTATTACACTTTTTTGTTTTTATATTTTAAAATAAAAATTATTTTCAATTTTATGTATAAAACCCATAAATAATTTGTAGAAAGTCATTATTTATTAAATAATTTAAAAATTACATATTTGAATACTAGCAAAGGAATTAATTAGAAGAAAAAATTTTAAGCCTCCAATAAGTTTCTGGATCTGTCCATGCATGTGAAGTACTGTTTACTTTCATGTTACTTAATTTGTCACATTACAAAACAATAAACTAATTAACGGCACTTGAGCCTTTTTTAATTATGTATTATCGTTCTAAACCACATTACATAACTACAGCATATGCTTGAGGGTGTCTTAATTAGTTCCTTGATGCACCCAATATGATAGCCAAAGTAATTACAACCCTAGGGCGAAAATACTCTTTACAAGTCTAGCAAGCTAATAAATCAAATATTTGATTATTACTCTTCAGTATCTATAATCAATACTCTTAAAAAGCCTCTACTTATGATATCATATCTAGCTACTTGCATGACTGAGACAACATAATGCTTCTGCTTTCACTCATCTCAGCCCTATTCCTCTTCATTTCCCTCCCTCCTTGAACATCTAATCTCACTCCAAACAACATTGGCCTTTCATCCTTTTTCTCCTCCTTTGCATGTGATGAATATGTGGCAACCAAATCAAGCAGTTCCTTGCACTTCCTTTTCATGCTTGTGAGCTCAGAGTTCAGCACCCCATTCTCCTTCTTGAGTCGCTTGTTTTCATCCACAAGAGTAGTGTAACCAGAAGATGATGAGGTTGATGAGGACCTTTGATCCTCATCAGAGTCTTGGGGTGTGGCTTGGTTTGGTGCATTAGATTGTTGCTTCCTGCTCCAAGCTTTCCTTCGCCGAATCTCATGTAGAAGTTCTCTTTCACCTTTCTTGAACTTGTCATTGAAAAACTCCCATCTACTTGTTGCAACTTTACGAAAGCCCTAAACATGTGCAAGATAGATATACATCAAATGCTTCGTCAGTTTTGGTGTCAACTTTTTAAGGAAAATAATGTTAATATATATGGATCAAAATCCAAATCAGAGATGTGTCGAAGAAGCTCTAATAGTCTGTGCACCAATGGAAATAGCAAGGTCTAAAAACATACAGTGAATTTAATTTTCAGATACAAACTTACGGTGATGCTTTGTTCATATAATAAAAAAAATAAGAGAAATTAAAGATAATTTTATAAATAGATTAATATGATCAAGGCAGTAACTAATAACTCTAATGGTCATATTTGGCCTTTTCATTCTTAAGGGAAAAATATATATATATATATATATATATATTTTAACCTATATTTTTTCTCATTAAATAGATAGATAGACTATGCAAGATAAATATCTGTGAATAAAGTCTAAACAATTATATTGATTTTTGTATGTGTAAGAAGAAAAAAAAATTGAAGTCATGCACGACTCCACGCCCACTAATATTGATTTTTGTATGCGCGTAACGTTAATTGGATGAGCAGGTATAAAATTGATTACCATGGATCGGCTTTGACCAAACACATCATATCAATACACATACCGCGTGAAAAGATATAAGTGGGTAACTATAAAAACATTCATAGCATTATATTGTCTTAATCTTGAATTTTTGATTCAGTCTTTTCTAGGAGACTTCGCATTTCACACACAATTACAGCCATACGTACGCTGAAAAATTATATTTTCTAAAAAACATTATATTTTTATATAATTTATTTTTTATTTACCTACCTTTATTGTGTTTTAAATTTTACATTCTTTTCTTTAATTGTAAAAAAATATATCATAAAAATGTTATAGGAATGGAATTACTACTGAAAGGTTGAAAAATCCTGTGTTGATTGTTGATCGACAAACATAAAATATATTTTCTATCTTCTGGTTCCATCGTTTCTTAAATGAGAAACTTAACATCAAGCTCTTCCTTCATTTCTAATAATTAAAGAAGAAAACTATAAACTAATTAAAGCCTAATCTAAGTCAAACGGATACTGTTAACCTGTTCCATCAACAAGAACTCAAGAAAAAATTATTTTTTTTTTCTCAATAAAACTTACTAGCCAAAAATGTTATTTGGAAGTTTCAATTTAGGATTCAATTCTCTTAAAAGCAAGAAGATAAATATTTAAAGTGATCAGAAATTCAATTGTATTTACCTTTAATTTGACTTTAAAATTTCATAAATAAAATTCTTTTTAAATTAAAGATCAAATATATATTTTCATCATCGATCCCACTGTACACAACTTTTTGTTTCATAGAAGTTAAATCCTTAATATAAGGTCAAGTGGTTAAAACAATAACACTAGGAAGAATATCACCATGTAATCATATGCTTATAGAGTGTAATATAATTCATACTCATACGTACATAAGTATTGAGCTGGCGTACAAAGCTAGAGAAGTTGCTGTGCTTGAAGAGTGTTGGGAGGAGATCCCGAGCAAACTCCACCGGCTGCCACACCACGAACGCCGTCCCTTCGGCATTCCACGAAATGACGTCGTCGGTGGCCGGATCCTCCACAAGCATATAAGTCTTCAACAAAAACGGTGGTGGAGTGCACTTCCTTCCACATTCCAACGACCCCTTATCACTTGCTCCTTCCATTTTTTATTTTTATTTTTTTGCTATTTTTTTTTCTTTGGTATCTTCTTTATTTGTATAAAAAGAAATTGGTTTTTGAAGAAGAAGAGGAGGAGGAGGAGGAAGAAGAGAATGATCAATAAGGTTGATGAGAGGAGAAGAGAAGAAGGGCAGTTAAGAACTCCCAACCCCAACAATAGAAACCCAACACGACTCCACAGTTCATGAGAATTGCAAGAGCTTCAATATTTTCCTTCTTTCTCTTCCTAGCTTTCTCTCTATGAATAAATAGTTGAAACGTACGCACTAAGCCTATCCGTTTTTTTTATAGAAACATATTTGAGGCTTCATGGCATGCACATTCTTTTACCATATAGTTATAAAAAATGCACAACTATATGACACTTACACCCAATAATATCCTTTTTTTAAATGTCATAAACCAACTTGACTAACTTGATTAAAATATTGAGAGAAACACCACCCCATAATAAAAGACGTTGTTAAAATTAAAATTTTGAATGGTGGAGAAGATGAACTTTGCACGTGGGAGTGTTTGGTGGGAGTGTCTACAAGTAACATTTTTTCTACGAAAATAATGTTAGTTTAAGCCATTTAGGTGTGCTGATACTTTCTACATTATATAAATAAATATATTTTGTTTCATTATGTATCTTTCGTGCAAATTCCTCCATCGAAGGCTTTTCACTGGCAGGTTGGGTACTTGGCTTTTATTTCTTCATCCAATGTGATCTAATGCTTTGAGGGTTTTCCATGAAAGGAAGCGACTTCGTTTGACTTTGTGTGCTATTTTCGATGCAAAATTTATTCCATTCAAATATGACTGTTCTGTCCTTGTACAAAGCCAACCGCGTGCACAAAGAAAAAATGATATTGACTATGACATGGCACAAAATTAATTTAATTAATTAGAATTAGGTGACGTCTTTTTTGCTTTGATAGAAAAACACCTATGCAAGGCACAAGATTTACATCTTCATGCTTTCTGTCCCTCTCTCTAGATCATTTTATACCATACATGAACCTACAAAATTGTGTGCTGTGGGAACTTTAATTTTGTGATTTACTAGTCACCTACGCAAGTATTTAATTAGTTTATGAGTTTAATTTTCAGGTGATGTGAGTTAAAGATTTTTATATAGCCAGTTAATTAGAAATTATTTTAGATATTACTTGAAAATAATTAATTTATACATGATTTTAAAAAATAATTATAATAAGACCTATTCATTTTATCATACATGAAAAAGAAAATTTTTTCATTATCAGTATATTTAAATTAAATTCTTATTTTATCTACAAAAATAAGGGACAAAGTGTATATTCGGTTTAGTTTTAGAAACAAGTTTCTCAGAAAACTATAAAATAAGAAGGAAATATTAAATCTCAAATGAACTAATTCAAACACTGATGATCTAAATTTCTTTTTATTGTTGAAATTGAAAAGGCATGTAGCAAAGTATAAAGACAAGGGCTAATTGAACTAATAGTCAAATACACCCATTTTTAACAAGAATTGTTTATAATTAGTTTAAATTTTAGCATAACTGATTTTAATAAATAATTTTAAAAGTTAATTTGTGCTTCAGTATGCGAAAACAATTATTTTTAGGAATTAATTTATTTAGATAATAGAATAAAATTATCTTGATATTATGATAACAATATTTTTATAACAATGTTACACTTTTATTCTTAAAAAAAATGCTTATCTCAACATCACATCCTTTTCAAGTGAAAAACCCGAAAGTCCTTGGTTACTATTGAATAGCCCTTTTTTTTTGTCGCAATTGGTTTGGCCACGGGCCATTAAGTAGCAAACAAAACTAGAGTGAAGCTTTAACGAATAGGTTAATTGATGAAAGAAGGCAACCCCTGGGGGAAAAAAGAAAAAACAGAAATCAAATCAAAGATCGCAATGATAAGAAATACTATTCATTTGTTACAACCACTTTTTCAGTTTTCCACCCTTCTCTAATACTGTTCTTTTCTTCTTTATATAATTATATATCTATATGAACTTTGTTGTTATCTTATTTAGTTAGGAAACTAAGATATATTAATATGACAAGCATCTGTTTATGAGCTAGCGAAGTCAATTTTTGTACCTCGAAAAATTAATGTCTAGTTCTTGGCCAATGATACTCTAACAACAACAAAAAGAAACTAGTTTATGAGGTAATTAAACTAATATCTCCATTTATATCCAATTATATATCCATGAAGGAAAGGGCGGAGGGACTAAATATTAATACCAAACAAGAGACATAGTACTATCTATGGGACAAAATAAATTGTCGATATAAAAGCAAATATCTATTACAACCTCTACAATTAATGACAGTTTTAATTAGATTTACTTTTGAAAAGTCAAAATCTTCGTTCGCCGGAAGAAATTAATTCTGAAATTGTTGATAATTCATCATGTAAAATATAATTAGTCCTAGTAAGAGAAGTAAACTTTATTTGCAAAAGGTGAAGAATTCGAATCCTAAAACTTTTATCCTAGACGATTTTACCTAAAACTTTTATCCTAGAAGATTATACCTAACCACTATCCTCAGTTCTTGGGTTAATCTCACTTTTACCTGTGTAAACTCTATTATTAACGATAATATATTGTGAATTTAATTAAAATACACGAATAGTGTAAAAAAATTATACAATCACCCAACATTATTGTTCTGTATGATAAAATAAAATAATTAAATTTTATAAAAAAAAATTAAAAGTTAATTTTCTAATAATTTATAGTTGGTTAACAATAAAATTAAAAAATATTTATACTGTCCGTATTTTAAAATTTAACTCATAAATTGTGAATATAATATGAGTTTTTATTTGCTGGATTTTATCTTTCTAATGTAAATTTAAAGAAGGTAAACCCTATAGTTTGTGTTGTTTCTTGACTGCGAAAATTAATTGCCTTTTCTTCACCCTCATTAATTTTGGTTCTTGCATTAATAATTAAATGTCTGGATGTTCATTTGATCATTAATTATGTTTGATTTCAAGACTCCATCTCATAAATTACTGTAATTCTCTAGGAATTTCCATGCACAGTGTACGTTAAAAATCAGGTTAGGATGTTGTAAGATCTCTTTACTTTATACCAGTGTTATGAAATCTAGTCTAACTCGGCCTGGTCTGAGCATTAAGATAGTTTGAATTGAGATTTGGTGGCTTAATCGGATCGATTTCTCTATTAAATCGGTTGTACAATTGACCTGGGATGAATCAGTTAAATTTGGTCGGGTAAGTTACCAAATCTTGGTTGGATCGGTCTGACCCGACTGGTTTTATAAAAAAAAAATTAAAATTTATACTTTGGATTATTATCAATTATTATTTTTGATTTTAGAATATGGATAAACTTTTCTTACTCAAATAAATGTTAGTTATATACTTATATATAATTAATACATATATAATTTTAAATTTTTAATATATACCAGTTCAAACTGGGCTAGTTACTTACCCACCGATCGGACCACTGACTAATTACCTCGACCGGATCAATGATCAGAATGAGTTTCACAACTAATGCATTATACAAATATTATTTTTTTAATATAAAAAACATAAGTAGTTTAAAATGAATTAAAAAAAGCCAAAAAAAACTTATTTCAAAATGTACCCTGTCCAGGTAAGGAACCATGCTATATATGTTTGGAATAGATTTCATTTTGAGAAAGTTGAAAAAACACTATCTTATTGAAAGGTTCTATACATATGTCCTTTCTCAAGGTATTTTTTTAGACAAGTACTTTGTTTTTTCCTTTTTTCGTCACCTCTCCCAGGATCGGAATGATTATCCCTATCCGATCGGTCTACATCCATCCCTAATATGAGTAAATATTTAAGATAAAAATAATTCTATTAAGTATAAAATTATATAAAAAAAAAAATAAAAGGTGAGGTTTAAGAATTTAATATAAAATGATAATCTAAATGAAAAATTTTCATATAAAAAATCTTGCATAAAAGAAAATCTTGAAATAAATAATAATTTGAGAATTTAAAATAAAATATAGAATAAGTATTAAATAATTATAAATTTCCGAATAATTATAAACAAATACTTTTATCGTTAAAAAACAAAATATAAATATATAATATAAAGATTTCATGTTTTGGTACGGTATTCATTATTTTAAAATGGAGGTTAACACTTAAAAATACTGTCAAGATCAAATAACCGAAAGGAGTGATGATTGACTTCCATTCATTTGCCAGTCACTCTTATTTAATTTGAAATGAAAATGATGTGAGATGCAAATAAATGTCTTTACTTAACACTCAGCCGTCCTCATGCTAAGAAAATAGTGATGACTTTCGTTTGCATGATTCATATCTAAAATAAGGCGCTCACAATCTAATTATTCCACCTACCACCCATGTCCTATGCTCCTGTTCGTAACAACTTTTATATGATAAATGGGATAAATAAGTAATGCATCGGAAGGTTTTCAATTAACGTATTTTTATAATAGCCAAAAGATTAATAAGTCAACTCTAGTATAAGGCAGGTCACATGTTATTAGGCTTGAATCTTCATTTGTTTCTTTAGGGTAAAAAAACATATAAGTACTTATGTAGATATTGAGTTCGGAAGTAAATCTTATCACAATCAGTATGAAGATAAGTGAAATCTAAAGTAAATTTTTAAATAATTTTTTTTGTAATGTCATTTTTACTAATATATATGTGATTATTTTATCAACATATCAGATCTTTTTACTTTATAAATACTAATAACAAATATTTTTTTGTTAATGAGTCTAAAGCGTAAACATTATTTGTTTTATCCTTGAACTGACCTTGATTTTTATATATGTTTTAAATTATTTTAACAAAATTATATTATTTTTTTCTAAGATCACATATATCTATTACGAAAAATAATATATTCGAACAAGAAATATTCATAATATGATAGTTAACCAAGTGACCTTAATAACTTAAGAAGGGATGAATTGAGCTATTTTAAAATCATTTCGCACTCAACCTTTAATCCATGGAATTTTTTAATTATATTCAATTGTAGAGAAAGTGAGTTTTTTACCCAAACCCTGCAAAATAAGCAGATAAATGCACTTAAAGGAGTAAAAGTTAGAATTGAATGCACCAACATTTTATATTGGTTCGGTTAACCTGACCGACATTCGGTCTTTGAGCAGCATCACTTAATATTTTTTACTAAGTTGACAAGTTACAGAAGTTAATTATGTCACCACCTATGATAACTCTTCATATGGACACTCCCTTGAACTTTCAACTTAGTTCCTAGAGGTCGCACACCATAGTGAATCTGACGAAAAAACAAGATCATTATGTCACCACATGTGACAATCCCTCGAATGGACCCTCAAGCTCCAAATCTTTGATTTACAATATGCTAACATTCACTTTCCATAGTTGGGAATAATATCTCAATTAAGCACTAACACTTTCTCTTTCTCAACTACGAAAGCATCAATGATACAAGCTGTAGGAACATTTTTTTTTTTGTCTAGCTTGCAACGGGTATTCCTTAGTCCACTCAACTAAAGATTAATCCTACTCGCAGTACTGTGATTGCAGCTAGCCTGAAGGATTTTCGCACACGGATGGAATTGAACACAAGATTTTTCACTAAATAGATCGTTTCCACAATGTTTGAACGCAGGATGTCTAACCACTAGCCAACCCATCAGGTTCCAAGCTATAGGCATGCACCTAGCTCGCCTCTAACTGTTATGTTTATGCTTGGATTTTTTCTACTGTTCTTATGCATTTATCTATTAAGGAATGTTTCTTATTTATAGTGAATTGTATTTTTGAAAGATATGAAAATTTGATCCTTGATGTCATTTTTGTTTTTTGGGACCAAGTATTAGTACTTTGCAATTTAATACGCTAAAGTTAAAAGCTTCTCTATTAGAAATTAGAAACTATAAGGTAGATAGATTATGCTACGAAGACTTTTTATTCAGCACGCAATTCAACGAATTAAATATAACAATTTCCACATTTTGCATAAGCAACTTTACAGATAAAATGGAAGACTCAAGGATAGTAAGTATACATGTACCTACGGGTAGAAATAGGTCAGACTTTGACAAGTTTGAATCTGACCTGCATCACTATCATTGAATCTAAGTCTGACTTGTTATCGGTCAAGAATAAGTTATTAAGGTTTAAGTCTGACCTCTATAAAGGTCTGACCTAACCTGAAAGTCTATATATAAAGTCTGATTAAATAAAAATAAAAAAATAACATAATAAATATGTTTCTCTTATAAATTATCAAATATGATCTTATAAGATATAGTTTATATAGGTCCATTATTCAGATTTAATGGACTTTTTTTAAAGTCTATAGCTTAGTCTTTTTAATTAAAAAAGATTTTTCCATCCCTTAGTCACAGATAATGCGGATAAAGACAAATGTCTTTGAATTATATTATTTTAAGTTTTAATATATATATATATATATATATATTAAATAGGTCAGTATGATAGGTCTAACAGACTTTTTTTAAAGCTTGAACCTGACCTTTTTATTTAAATAGACTTTTTAAAAAGTTTTTAGTCTGACCTTTATAATAAACAAGTTAGGTCAGACCAGATCTTAAACAGGCCAAATCAAAGGCCCCTAATAGTCGACATGATCCATTTCCATCCTTATATGTAACTAAGGAATGGAACTAAGGAATGGAAGACAAAGCATGAAGTTAATAGGAAAAGTGAAAATCAAGAAATTGGAGGGTAAAGACCCTCTTGAGCTGACAAAGGATGCAGGGATTGACGTTGCTTCGAAGAGATATATCTGTTCTTCAATGAGGGTCTTGTGAGTAAAATGTTTAGGATAGTTCTTTTGGTGTGTAATAATGATGAAAATCTCTGATTGTACTAAAGAACAAAGAAAAAGAGGAATCTATACAATATCAAGAAGCAAATCAGAACTCCTAAGTCCCACCATTTCGAAAAGTCATTTCGAATTCCAAACATGTTGTTAAGTATCTCTTCACCCTTTATCTTGGTATCCCCAGGCACCTCTGGTTCAAATTCAAGACCAATCAGGTCATTCTTGAACTGACCCTGTGTTTCACAGTAAAAGAGGATCATCAGAATCATAGCCTAAATATATAAACAATGCATGGGCCAATTATTCTAGTGGGTTTACTATTTGGAAATGGTAGTTGTAGCTGATTTATTTTAAAAAAATAAAAAAATACAATCCTATTTAGTGAAACAATCAATTATTTTAATAATGACATCTATACAATCACTAATGACATTTTGTACCTGTATTGACCATGTAATGTAGCTGATATAGGACATAGGATAGCGCCAAAAGAATTTTGGAAGGTCTGCTAGACTTCTGAATATATTAGATGGCACCATCATGAATACTTGTGTGCACAACTTTATGTCATAAGGTAAATAAGACTTCAAATTCATGACAATAAGGAGGATGATCTTTGAATATGCTCACAATTGCACCAGTTGCAGTTCCCATTGCTACCAATAGGTCAGGTGCAAGTGCTGCAAAGAATAATGTGCAGCCTTCTGTGACAGCAATGAGGCAAAATATACTCATGCAAAAATAGCAGTATTGAGACCAGCCTGGGTGAAAGTTCACCCATGTGGTAAAGTATTGTTCCTCAAGAGAGGGAAATTGCAAGAACAAAAGGGAGAGATGAGAGGAAATGTGACAGCACAAACATGGCTTCGCCGTAATGATTTCCAAACCTTTCACGTTTGAAGACCTGGTTTTTAAGGGTCATGAAAAGAGTGAGCTATTTTTATTTATTTATTTATATAACTTAATCTTACAGAACCAAAATTGAGATATATGCTATCTTAAATGCTTTGAGTACCTTTAATTCCTCATGGTAAAGGGGTAGCCGCCTAAACATAAGAAGATCATGAAGCCAACGATGAATCCATCTCACTTGCCTCTAGTTAAGATTGCTTCATTACTTGTTCCTATGTTGAAAAGAAGAAAACCAGCAGTAACTGATATCAAGATATAGAACACAATCCTTAACCAATAGTAACCTATGTCTCTGGTCATATTTAGTATTGATCTATTTGTCAATGTGCATAGCTGCTTCAGCCTGCTGGTATCATATATCTTCCCAACTAAAGGTTCTTCCTGCAACATAGTAACATATGGGCCTTCAATCAGCATAGTTACTTGAGTGAATTGTACTGAAGGAAACAAAGACCTAAAGAAAAGAAAAAAGGGTAAAAGTAAAATATGGTCAATATTGTAATTGTCATTTCCAGCTTTTGGTATGTGCCTAAAAGTCATAAACAGGGAACAAGACCAACAGAAAAGTGAGAAAGTTTAATATGTGGCCTTACACAAATCTATCTTACACTTTGTTTGATTTCTCTGATTTTTTTCCTTGCATTTTCTGAATGAATTGAATTCCTGTAGTACTTTATGAGTTCTGATTTAATCACTTCTGTTGTCATATTCATTAGAGAATTCCATGAAGATGAGGCTTCCTAAACCCAAAATTCACCAGCAATATATATAAGCAACAAGAAGCCACAAAACCATGTTGAAGAAAACCTGAAAATATTGAAACATACTATTGCATGAGTTTTATATATTACTGACACTAACATTTTTGGACTCTATTAAGGCTGCAACACCATTAAACTCTGAGCTAACACAACCAAGGAAATGCTCAGGAGGATTTTTTCTAGTTGGACAAGGGAACCCTGCATCAGCAAAGAACTGAACAGGAAGAAGAGAATTTAGACTTCATAAAATAGTTATTCTTTTTTTCCTTCTCAAGTGGTGAAATTCAAAGAACTTTCTCTACCTTTACAGCCATAGTTGCTTCTCCAAAATACAGCTTCACCTCTTGAAAGGAGGACCAGATCATCAAAAAGGTTGAAAACTTCTCCACTTGGCTGATGAATGGAGCATATAACTATTCTTCCATCATGTGCTATATTTGACAGAGAAGAAATCACATAGAAAGCAGCTGCACTATCCAACCCACTAGTGGGTTCATCCAGAAACATTACATGAGGTTGAGTTATGATCTCAATGCCTATGCTAAGCCTTCTTTTCTCTCCACTACTTATGCCTCTCAAATGCCAATTCCCAAGTCTGCTATCTGCACTATCTTGCAGACCCATTTCAGCTAGTATCTTGGTTACCACCTTGTCAATCTCATTTTTAGTCATACCAGAAGGAAGTCTCAAGTGAGCTGCATATGTGAGGGTTTCCTTCACTGTTAGAGTTCCAAGGAAATAATCTTGAGTAACATAAGACTGCAATGACATCAGAAATTTAGTCAGTGCTAACAGTCTATGAACCAGAATTGTATTTATGCATAGGATGTAGTTATTACAATTGATAAAACTTAGATGCAGTTTCTTATGTGTTTTTGGTGATGCTCTCCAATTAAACAGTTAAAAGTAGAGTTTAAACCTTGTAATCTATGTAATAAAAATTTGCATTAAAAGTCAACACAAATTATTAATTTTATTGCGGCTACCACCAACATTGTTGTTGTTGCTGTTACCATTGTCATTGTCACTATCACAGTTGTCAGTTGTCGTGTCACTACGACCACCATCATGTATAGATAATTAATATTAAAAAAGATAGTATACTAAATTTAACATTATTTTATTTGGAATGCCCATTTTGCATCAAACAGTGCACAAGATAAAAAGTTGTTCAGTAACTTGAGTGTTTATTACTCATATACTGTCACATAATGATAAGTACCTTCTAGAATTTCATTCAACCAATTAGTTTTCCTAAAATTTTCAAACATATTTTAAGGAATTTGAGAGATTTAGTATTTCATGTTTAATATATTTTAAAAAACTTAATATTCTTCGGAAAGGGTGTTTACCATGAATATTTGTTAATAAGGTTCCCACAAAAAAAAATTCAAGAAGAATGTGAGGATCTTATTTTCCTAAGTTTAATTTTTCTTTTTACAGTAAAAATATTATGTTATTTTTTATTAAATTATATAATATGGTAAATAATAAAAATAATCGATAAAAAAAATGTGTATCTCTTTGATTTTTGGAAAACTTATCTAAAAATTTCCCATGATCAATTAAACAAATTTTATTTTATTCCCCAAAAACATGATTATTAGGATTCATGATTCTTGGGCATGAAAAAATTCTTGTCTACCAAATATCTTAGTATAATTTTTAATAAAAAAAAAAATTCTATATATTAAAATAAAGTAGTTGGCATAGTGTCCAAAATATAAATCAACCATTAATTTTCGCAGGTAGAGGCAAAGAATATGATTCTGGAGGATATTATTAGGAAAAAAAAAATAATTAATACTTTCTTGATTCTAAAGAGACAAGTAATTTAAAACACAGGCATATTCTGAAGACAAACCAAATGAGTAGATAAATATCTTAGTAACGAATCATTAATGAAATCTGCATTAAGTAAAGACTACACAAGTTTTTCCCTTTATAAAAAGGCTTCACAAATTTGTCACTAACTAAATCATGGCCCATTAGTGGAAGATTTGCTATAGTTTGAACATGTTTGAGGAAGTTTATTTAGAAAATAAGAAAAAAAATGAATTGAGTTTTTTGATAAGTTAAAATTAACTTATACATTATATAATTTATAAAAAATTATATAATTTTTCTAAAAGATAAAACAAAAAACTTTTATAATCTATACATAAGTTAATTTGAGTTTATTGAAAAACTCATTTATTTATTTTTATTTTAGAAGTACTTTTATATAAGTTTACCTAAATAAGACCAACGTAATATTTTAGGTTCAAATTAACATTGTTGCTATCATTTAAAAAAAAAAGATAAAAAAAATCATTAGGATCATGATTCATGCATTAGTTAGCAAAGTATCAAAAGTAGGTTTACAAATCATTAACCTAGGAGATTAGTTAGTATATTTTTGCTTAATATTCTGAGCTAGAACATTAGCCAATCCAAAATTGAAACAAAGTATGTGGTATATTGTAATTTGAGTGAAGAGTGGAGAGAGGAGAGAAATATTTACCAGCCAGTGCAGCAAGTAAAGTAGATTTCCCTGATCCTGAAGGACCAATGAGTGTCATAATCCGGTAGGGTTCTGCAAAGCCACTTAACCCTTTTGAAGTTCCCTCTTTGGACTATTGTTAACATTTGATGCCACCACTGTCAAATCTTCCCAAACTAAACACACTCTCCTCTTATTCTCCACTGCAATACCTATATTAGCCTGCAAATCCATTTTGGTAGCAAACATATTCTCTGCCTCCATATGCGTATACATCTATCAAGTAATATATGTTTTATTTTATTTATTAGAACTAGGTAGGGTTGTATAATTACATAGTTCATTATGGCACCGTATGACACGTCACTGTTTGTTGAATGTTTTGTCATAGCAGTTATTGAAGAGCACTTTGTATTTTATCTAAATGGATAATCAGTGTTTTTTTTCTTTTCCTGAAATTGGATATGTTTGGCAGAAATTCACATCTTCATACATTATTTGTTGATGTTTCAGAAGTAGACAGCGCGTGTGCTAAACTATAAAATGGTATCTTATATAATTAAATGAACAAAATTATATATGAATGTTATTTATGTGTGCATACTAACATATATTAGTAAAACATAAGAATTTATAAAGAAAAAGACTTAAATATATTTTATGTTTAATAAATATTTAATTTTTGTATTTTGTTTTTTAATAAAATTTTGTTTTTGTTAAATTTTTAATAAAAAAATAATTTATTTTTTATTATTGACATTTTTTTAGTCCATGATAAATTTTATTTGTAATTATTTGAGACTAAAATAAAATTTACCAATTAATCAATGAACAAACACAAAATTTACTAATTTATCAGAGATTAAAACAAAATATCAAAGATAAAAATAAATTTATTATTTTATTAAGATCTCAATACAAAACAAAAAATTATTAGGAGTATTTATTAAAGATAACAATATGTTTAAGTCATTGAAAAATGAATGATTTTATTGGATTTTTTTTACAGCTGATTTTATCGGATTTGAAATTTCATTTTGTATGATAATATCATAAAGATAGATTTATAGACCTCCAACGCTGTTAGATGTTATATAATTTAAAGAAACGATAATGACATTTTTTTATAGTACATTCTTTAGTAGGACACGTATACAATTCATCCAATAAAAAAAATTATAAAAAAAATGGGTCAAAGAGTATTCTTGTAATTTTTGAATAATTTATACAATGTTTCGATGTTTTAGCAAGCACAATAAATTAATTATTGTAAGATTATTTTAAATTAATTAAAAATCTCAATTTCAAATTTTAAATATGTAATTATATTTAATACTTAGAGTTAATCAAAATTGTTGTGGTCACCAACAGTTACAGAAATTGAATGAAGTCCATGTAAATACAATTTATTTATAATCATGATATTAACTAAGTAAAAGAAAAAAATATTCATGAGTTGATAATGCAATTTGTCAACTTGATGTCTTGATGAAGAGTCAATACTAGAAATTATTTTATTCACTAAAAAATAATATATATATATATATATATATATATATATATATATATATCTTCCCTCCAGAAAAATATTATTACCAATCTTTTGATAAGGTTGCACTAATTTTATTGTATATGTATTTTATCAATATATTTTGACGGTGGATAGTATAACTCAAAGCTCAAACAGAGTACACAAAAGAAAGTAGAAAAGAAAAAACAGAACACGAACAGAGCAACTGTGCAATTCGAGGTAGATAGAGATCATACAATAATCCTACTGACAATGGTGCATATGCACAATTATAGAGTTAGTTGACCAACGCAGCCAGGCATGACCATCACAACGTGAAAGTTTGAAGCAATTTAGTGTTGATTGAAGCAGGAAACCAATCGCAATTAAACGAAATAATGAGCGATGTAGTTCAAAGTAGTGTAGAATGCACCACGTCCACACTCTTGTACTGGTAAATTTTGGCCATTCCAATCTGTGACATGATATATTGATAGGCACTGCTTTCAGTACAGATCTTGCACAAATCAACACTTTACTATATTATTGGAAAACTATTTAATCCTAGACTAGACTTTTAAGTTTTAATCATAAAGTATTCACATTTAACCTAGCTAGTTACATGCTCTCAGTCGTCTTTGATAGCTGTTTCGGATTTTTTTTTTATCACCTCATGTTTCCGATTTTCTTTCTTTAAATGAGTTATTCATTTTAGAAAATAAAATAAATAGTCTCAGTCGTCGTTGATGAAAGTTAACAATTAATATTTTAACAGATTCATACTTTAGTTTATATTAAACACAATCGTTGATATTACAATCCATAGAAATTCACTAAACATGTTTTCCTCAAAGTTGAGGAACTTCCATGAGCAGATAAAATATATGTAATATCATTGGGATACAAAATATAATGCAGTCTTTTGCCTCAATATCCAAATGTATTTCTTAGAAAATTTAAAAGTTAAACATTTACAAACATAAAATAATTTTACATAATCAATCAAATAATAAAAATCATCGTTAATGTAATTTATAAGATTATTATTTTAAAAATTAATAAATTTATCCAACATAATATTTGTGATTCTTAAATAGTCATATACTTAATGGTTTGAACTGATCCACAAACGAAAATCAGACTCAAAAACATTGACTTATAATGATTAACAGATCTTATTGTTACAATTCTATAACCAAATTTACATCAGTATGTCTACGATATTATATTGCAACTTTTTTGTCTTGAGACGATATGGATGCTGAGCTTCTTGCTATTCGGTCATGGTTCAAGTATTTGTGTGGACAAACTTTTGAACAAATACTTATAAATAAGAAAATAAACACACGAGAAAGTGAAATAAATTAAATTCCTCTCAGAAATTAAATGATTTATATATCCTAGCTTCAGAAGAAACTAGGTAAAGTTTTTGAAAAATTAAGATGTATAAATTAATTTTAACTTATGAGAGAAATTTGATTTGTTTTTTCTTCTTCTATCAGTAGTTTATTGAGAAATTTAACACTAAATAGACATCTTTCTGCAAAGTGTAGACTTTCCTCGGCATCTATGAAACCACAACACAGGTGATGTCGATGATCTTTTGTTATACCGAAGCACCAAGAAAAGAAGCAATCTATGAACTAATAACAAAATAATCAATGCTGTTAAGTCCCACCATTTGCCATGATTCAACGGGACACCAAATAACAATGTTAGGACTTGCTCCCCAGTGACTTTTGGGTCCCCAGCTAGCAGAGGATCAAATTCAAGCCCCAGCATTTCATTCTTGAACTGTCCCTGTAGATGAATATAACATGCCAGGATTTTATTATTATTATACAGAAAAATGAGGGATTTGATCATATCAACTGTTAAGAATATTAGACTATTATAAGTAATTGGAACTTATTTTTTACTTTCTTACTTTGTACATTCCATGCTTTAGAGGACACAATCCAGGTTAGGAGGTATACATCAGGAATATAATGCTACATCCTAGGGTGTTTTATATTTTGTTTCACTCTAAAAAACGTGATTATATTTCCTATTTTTAATAATAATTACAAAATAAAAATATGTTGACATTGTTTTTTTTCTTATGTGAATATGGTGGCATTGTTAATCATTAGAGTTAAAAAGGTTTTACATTATCAACTAATATAAGTATAATTTTACAAAAAATTATTGAGAAAGTCAACAAACTTATATTATAGGTAAATTTATGATTAAAAACCAGTTTAAGTGCATGGATTACGTTTTGTTATTATTATTATTAAGACAAACAAGAAATAACATAAAAATATTTCTTTACTAATGATTATTTTAGTCTGTGAATGTATAAAAGGATGATAATATAGTTCCTAAAGGAAAGAAAAAAATCGAATTTAATCTTTCAATGCGTAAAAAAGTAAAACAATTATGTCCTGTTAATTGGTTTTGTGATACCAAAATAAGAATTATAACACTTTTTATATATTTATGAACTAAATCAGATTTTTTTTTTACTTTCAATAACTGAATTGTCAATGGCTGATAAATTTTAGAAACCATAATGATTATTTACCCGAATTTCTTATTTAAACCAACACTGCATCCGTTAAATTAAAAAAAAAATGACATTGTACCTGCACTGCCCATGTAGTAAAGCTGAGGTATGACATGGGGTAGCGCCAAAAGAACTTTGGAATGTCATGCAGTGGTCTGAATAATTGGGAGGACATCATCATGATAACCTACAGCAAACAATTCGATTAAAATAATGATCCAGTTCTTACAAGTTGCAATCACTCATACGAAGAACAGAGAAAATTAATTGCTTACAATTGCACTAGTTCCTGTTCCTAAGCCCATCAGCACATTGGGGACCACTGAGGCTACAACCATCATGCAGCACTCAACAACGGATATGCAGCAGAATCAGTTGATACAGAAAAATGTAAAATTAATTAAACCCGGATGAAGTTGCACCATGAAGTAAATGATTATTCCAGAGGAGAGAGATGTTAGAACAAGGAAAGGGAATGATGATATGATGTTTGAAACAACAAATGCAGCCTCTCCATAATGCCCTTTGGACCTTTCACCATAGAACACCTGTTGTTTGTTATGATTAGATACAAAGCAGAATATCTATTATATGGATTTGGTATCTTTTGGAGTAAAATGAACCATTGTTTTACCCACCTTCAATTCTTCAATGAAAAATGGTAATCCTCCACCTGACAAACAAATATAGAACCCATAGATGAATGATACATACTTTCCTCTATCCAACATTGAGTTGTTGCGAGTGCCAATATGAAAATAGAGGATGCCAACAGTGATTCCTACCAGCATGTAGAATACTATCCTTAGCCAGTAGTAACCAATATCCCTAGTCATGTTTACGAAAGATCGCTTGGTCAATGTGCACAATTGCTTCCACCATGTGGCACTGCTACCTATGTTGGGCTTAATTTTTTGCTCTTCCTACACATTTGCATCTCTTAGATCAGTAAGATATAGAACAAATTTCATATGCTTTTTTTTTTATATAGACCAAGGTGGATTAATGCAAGAGATCCCAATTAGGTTGACACCTCAAAGGCAACATTTGGGAATTATGCTTCATTCTAACTGATTATGTAGTTGGTAAACAATATACCAGTTTACAAAAACAGATAAATGCAAGATAATCAAGGTAGAATTTGTTTAAAAACAAAGTTATACTATGAATACAAAAAAAGGAATAAGAAACTGCTACATTGGGTTTCAGGAGTTGAATTCTTCTTCTCGCATTGATCATTAGCCCTGAACCTTTATAACTTCGAATGAGTGTCTCTCTAATCTCTGCTTTTTTTGCTCCCAGTGCTGATTTTGATGAAGATGGCTGTCAACCATGATATTGAAATTCACATTTAGAAGCATTGTCATTAATAAAAAAAATGAAATAAAAAGGCTCCGAGATGCAAACCAAATCTAATTGTGCTCTTGCTAGAGCTGAAGTAAGCAGGTCGAAGTCCAAATTGATACACAGAAGGAAATGATCTGAAGGATTTCTTCTAGAAGGACAGGGTAACCCTGCATCAGCAAAAAACTATTCCCTAACTTCATTTAGTGACTCAAAATTTTCAACTAACGTTATTGAACTCTTTTTGTCTGTGTGACCAAGTTGTTTACCTTTAGAGCCATGTTAGCTTCTCCAAAATAAACAGTTTCCCCACTTGAGAGCAAAAGCAAATCATCAAATAGATCAAAAGTTTCACTACTGGGTTGGTGAATGGAGCAGATAACTATCTTTCCATTGTGAGCAATGTGGCATAGAGAGTGAATGACGTAGAAAGCTGAGGCACTATCAAGTCCAGTAGTAGGTTCATCAAGAAGTAAGACATGGGGTTGTGTCAGAATCTCAAGGCCAATGCTAAGTCTCTTCTTTTCACCGTTACTAATACCCCTACAATGCCAATTTCCAATCCTAGTATCTGCACAATCTTCCAGACCCATTTCCATTATTGTTTCTTCCACCACTTTGCTTATCTCTTCTTTGCTCATTTTAGAAGGAAGTCTCATGTTTGCAGAGTAAGTCAGGGTCTCTTTTACAGTCAAAGTACCCAAGAAAAGTTCCTCTTGTGCAACGTAGGACTGAAAATTCAAGAAATAATACACATAGCCGCTTATGCCATCATGTGGATATTTCAAAGTAAACAGAGGGAAAGAATAAATCATAAAGCTATTACTATCACGTGATTAGAGTCATCTGGCTTTCTTACCACTTCCTTGGAATACAAGCTTCTCTTCCCATTGATTAGAATGTTACCGGTTACAACAACATTTACAGGAAGTCTTCCTACGGAAGAAAAGATAATGATATATGAACACTACTATATCTTTCAAACATTATCACTCATTGTGAAAAACAAAACAAGATATGAGGTATGTTAATAATAACAAACTTTTTAACTAAAGAAATTATTATATAATTTTAGATCACCACGTATTCAAGGTCTCAACTAATTCAATTTATGCATCTTCAAACCAAATATAACTAAGATTTATAATTTAAAAGAAAAAATAGGTTATAAATTTTTACTCTAGCACACTCTACACTATTTTTTCAATGTTGTTTTTTTAGATAATTTATTCAAAATTATTTGGATGTCACTCTTTATTTTATGACTGAATCGATCTCACTCAAGTTTGTACTCTCTTCAGTTCTTTTTATAAGAGCTAAATAAATGTTTGGCTTTAACATTTTGTTAAGAATCAATTTAAAATGTCTACTACATTAATTATTATTTTTTTACATATATATATATATATATATATCTTTAAATATGAGTTATTTTATAAGTTCAATAAATAGTAAGTGAAATACATTAATTTTTTATTTTATATATAAAGAACATTTTGAGAATTTTACTTTAACTATTCAAATGCACAAAACAAAAAAATCAAACCCACTAAGGTCGGTCTAGTGATAGGGATCTGGGGTAGTATGATGAAACTATAAGTTCGAATCTCATTGTAATTATTTAAAAAAATAAAACACGTAAATATATTAATGATAAGAGATTAAAAGAATTAAAATTAACATAAATATTTGAAAAATAATAAAATATGTCTCATTAATGTTAAGAGTAATTTTGGAAGAAAAAATATAAATTTAGGATCAAATTAATGCTATTACCTAAATTCCTCGATCCTGAATTAGTAATCAAGTCTTTTAAGAGTGATCAAGAGAGTAGTTTTCAACAGATTTTAACTAATATACTTCTTCCATCCCATTTTTTTATACTACAAGGTTTTAGCAGAGGAACTAAGAAATGCATTTTTTTATTCTAGATTTAATCAAAATTATTTTGCAACTTTTTATATATTATTTTTCTTTCATATTAATTAGAGTATCTAGATCTCCCTATACTTTGAGTATTTTTTTTCTATAATAAACGATTAAGGGTATAATAAGAAAAAATATGTCAAAATAAAACAAAAAACAAAAGGCTAAGACATGAAACAAAGTTTAATTAACAGATAGGATAATGTGTTAAAAGAGTGGGTTGCGCCAATTGAAAACAAACTACACATATATTATGGTAAAAGAATTCAGTTTTCATAAGAAAGATAGTTTAAGAGACAAAAAAGGGAGAGATAGAGACCAGCCAATGAGTCGAGGAGGGTGGTTTTGCCAGAGCCAGAAGGACCCATGACAGCCATGACCCTACCAGCTTCAGCAAAACCAGTTATTCCACAAAGAAACTTCTTCTTGTCCTCCAAAAAACGGTGCTGGACGGTTATATCTTCCCACATCATCACCATCGTCACCATATGATAGTATAGCCTTACTAGCTACAAATTAATTATATATATAATTATATTGGAGGAGTATTATGTTGTGTAATTTTCTTCTCTCTCTCGTTTTCTATATATATCATAATAATCCGTACTAACGCGTGTGATATTGCATAATAATATGATCTGGCTTTGTACGTACAAGTACGTTATGTGATAAAAGACTAAGAACTAGAAACAAGAAAATTAAAAGCTGACTTTTGCTAACATGGTTGTTATTAATATTCAAGATTTTTTTTCCTTGAACCCAACCCAGCAAGGAGGTCATAAGTGTTTAATATTTTAATTGGAACTAACATGATAATTAATTTAAAGTTTAAGTTTTTAGTTCCTAAATTTTTTCAAAATTCGATTTTTTTTTCTCTAAACTTAAGTTTAATGTATTATTCCACCGAGCCATGCATGCCCAAACGTACCACAGCGTGGAGTTTTCAAGCAAGTAGTGTTGTTTGAAGCATGAAAATGAAACCTACCGCAATTAAACGAAATAATGAATGATGAAGTTCAAGAGTGATGTACAAAGCTCCCCGTCCACATACCTATACCGGTAAACTTTGAGCATTCAAGATATCACATGGTACAAACCTAGTTTTCGTACAGATCTTGGACAATTCAATAAAATTTTGCTATATATGATTGGCCAAGTATTTAATCCTATACAACTAGATTACTAGTAGTTGGAAAGGGTCCCTTTTATTCACAAAAGTAACATTTAATATATCTATAATCCTATACTAGAGAACTAGTAGTTGGAAAGGGTCCCTTTTATTCACAAAGTAACATTTAATATATCTATTCATATGCACCGGCGGAGGCAGGAATTTTATTGAGAGAAGACGAACATAAAAAAAATTATATCATAAATAAAAGTACTTTAAAGATAATATAAATCTAATATAAAAAAAAAACTATTACCGAAATTGAAATCATTTCACCCGACTCTTACTCTACATTTTTTCATATTATTAAAATCGTCTATAATTGAATCCGTTCTAAAATTCCAAACAATTTTTTTCAATGTATGTAATCAAAGAATCATCAACAAATTGGTCTTTCATTCTATTTCGAAATCTGGTCTTGATTATCTTCATAGTTGAGAAAGATTTTTCAGTAGTTGTTGTAGAAACTGGAAGAGCGAGTACAAGTCCAATCATTCTATTCATAAGATCACTACATGAACTCAACATTTTTATGCATTGAGATAACATTTTTCCCAATATGGCGTAGAAAAGCACAATTTTCTCCTTCGTTAACCTTTTTTTCCAATTTTTAAATCCTTCAACAACAAATATATTAAGTCCAAAACGACCATTGCCACATGGTTTACTAAATAAATAACAAGGCAAACAAAATGCAGCATCTTTGCTTGGAGAATACTCTAATAAAGATGGAAACAAATCAAACCAAAAAGCGCAAAAATGATACCGATTCTTCTCTAGCCCAGAAAAAGGATAATTTTGAAGCTTGCACCGAAATGGACCAAATTTAAGATAAGCACAATGGATTTCATCTTGTTGATTTATAGGATATTTCCATATTGGATGATATAGTGTAAGATCTCTTTCCAATAAAGCAAGATCAACTTCTTTAACTATCTCTTTATTTTCAATTCTAGGAGACTTTGAAGAAGGAGTCTCGATATTCAACAATTCAACATTAGGAGTAAACAATGGCAAAGACTCACTATTCTTTCTCTTAAAATAAGCAGCAATGGTAGTAGCACTCTTCCCCATAATTTTTTTGCAATATCAAGTATTAACGGCAATCGCGTAAAGTAAATCACTGTTACATTTTAAATGAAATGCACACAGCACATTGCACAACATTAACAACCGAAATAGTAGTTTATGTTTTTTTTTATTTCGTTTCAGATTTAACAAAAACGGGTTCAGCCCAACATGGTAGGGGTGCATGTGTAAAAATAAGAGACGCAAATAGAAGTTTATTATATTTTAGAATAATAACAACATGAAGAAGAAAGAGAAAAAGAGGGAAAAAGAAAAGAATGATGGAATATCTAAAAAACTCTTCTCTTTCACTAGTTTACCAACTCTTCTCTTTCACTAGTTTACCAAATGAAATAACTTTTTGACTCCTTATGTTCTCTTGAGATTTGTGTTTTCTTTTTCTCCTTATGGTGGCCTACAAAGACAAAACGGTTTTGGGGAAACCGTCTTCTTTTCATTTATTTTAAAATAAAAAAAAATTAAATAAAGGGAAACAAAGACGGTTTTGGTAAAAACCGTCTTTGAATGGTGGCCTACGAAGACGGTTTTCAGAAAACCGTCTTTTTTTCATTTATTTTAAAATAAAAAAAAATTAAATGAAGGGAAACAAAGACGGTTACTGAAAAACCGTCTTTGAAAGTGCACAAACAAAGATGGTTTTTGAGAGAACCCTCTTTGTATCTATTTTAAAAAAAATTAAAAAAAAATAAAAAAATTTACAAAGACGGTTTCGAGAACCGTCGTCGTTTGGGCTCTAGAACCGTCGTCGTTTCCCCCGTCTGTAGTAGTGACATCTCTCTTTTAGTGTTATTTCTCCCTCTTCCTCTTTATTCTTTATTCTTTTTATTATTATTTTTTTCATTTTATCATCTTCCTTTCCTTTTTTTTTCTTTTTGTGTTATCTCTCTTTCCCATTTTGTTTTTATTACATTTTCTTTCATTTTTTATATATTTTTTCCTCTTTTATTTTTTCTTTCTTTTTTATTGTTTTAATATTTTTTTTACTACATTTTCTTTATATTTTTTCCTTTCCCCTTTTACCTTTTTTTAATATTTTTTCTTTCCTCTTTTTTTTCTTTAATTTTCATTTTTTTATTAATTTTTTTAGGGGGATGATCATCCACCCCAGTTCCCCCCTAGTTCCGCCTTATATGTTCTATCGTCTTTTATTACATGTGTTTTTAGGTGTTTAGGTTTATTTTACAATAAATAAATATTAATCTAGTAGTATTTTTATAATAACATTCTCATTTATTGATACTTATAGCCCACTTGTTGGGCTAAGGCTGAAAAACCCACAAGGATCAAAACTCTATATATTTTCAATAGGGGTGGAGTTTCCTACACCCTATATATTGCTAATACACCATATTAAAATAGTGAAATACTCAAAATATCCTTCATGTTATGCTTCATACACGGATCCGTATAATTCATATTGTGACCTTCACATTATTAATGCGATACTCTAATCAACTCAGTTAATAGGTCAATTATGTTAAAAATTAATTAATGTTGATATATATAACATTAAATATTTTAATATATATTTAATACACATATAATTTTATATAATAAATTTGTAACAATTAATTTTGATCTAATAAGTAAACTATAAATTAATTGTGCTCCGCGTATAAATTTGTTCTTCTTGTAAACTTGACATTTCTCCATATGATAGAAAAATAGAAAAATGATCAAAACTATGATACCGTAGGCCGTTTACAAAGTTTCTAAAATATTCTTTAAAGGTAGGTACCAGTAACGTCAAATCAACAATCTTTATTGCTTTCAAGTCTGATAATTGTCCTACCTAATTAAGAAACATGATACATTTAATTTTGTAATAATTATATGAAGAGCACAATTAATTTATAGTATAATTATTAAATCAAAATTAATTGTTATAAAATTTATAATTATTTCATGGTAGTGAAAATATATTGACTGAATGTCAAACACTAAACATATCCCAGGATTGTTGTTGAATCAATATTAAAAGTCTACATGTTTGATATTTGTTTTCCTACGTCTTTTATCCATTTACTGCGTAAAACTAAGTATTTATATTTTATCAAAGTAATGTTTATAAGTCTATTAAGTAGACAATATCCATTCATTTGTTGTCAATATCTTTTTTTAATCCGACGTCAAAATAGTGTTTTAAATATTACAAAAAATACTATTGTCTGGCTTAATTGACCATGTATGATACTTAAATTATTGTAAATCTCTTGGTATCTATATTTGATTCCTACATATTAAAAAATATATTACAAAACACATACCAATCATCATCTCATGTTGGTTTTATGTGCTTATGAGCTTATCTTTTTCATCGTTTTTATGCTTAATGAGGTAAACTGATTTTCAGATTTAAATAAAAAATGCTTAATGGCTCTTCATATCATTAAAATTCTGACAGTTGATTAACATCACCATATTAAGGTATAAGGTTAGGGGACATAAGACCCTCTTGAGATGATAATGGATGCTGAGCTAGTTTCCTGGAAGAGATAGATGGTTTGTTACTGAATAAACATCTTCCTGCAAAGTGAAAACTCTTCTTGGCATAGAACCACAGCTTAGGTGATTGAGCTCTTTTGACAAATCGAAGCACCAAGTAAAGAACCAATCTGTGAACTAATAATAAGGTAGCCAATGCTGATAAGTCCCACCATTTGTTATGATTCAATGGAACCCCAAATACCAATGATAGGACTTGTTCTCCACTAACTTTGGCATCTCCAGGCAGCAAAGGATCAAATTCAACCCCCAGCATGTCATTCTTGTATTGTCCCTGTAGTTGACAACATCATGACAAAGGTATTAATTGAAGAAAGCGAAATGTTAAGTTAATTATATGTACTAGTGTATTCTTATTTTTGCCTTAGTTTTGATTTAATTCCCAAAACACTTAACATTGTACCTGCACTGCCCAAGTAGCAAAACTGAGGTAGGACATGGGATAGCGCCAAAAGAACTTTGGAATGTCAGGTAATGATCTGAATATTTGAGAGGGCATCATCATGAAGACCTGAAACCACAATCAAATAAATTGATCATCAAGTTCTATTAAATGTTACGTTAAACTATTCACTTGGTCCTTATAGTTGTCTTCATTTTAAGTTTTAGTCTTTATATAAGAAAACTGTAGGATTTAGTCCCTTTGCTGTTTTTTGTGGTAATTTATCTCTGCCAAAATATTGTTGTAGCAGTTTTACAGCGTTAGAAAATGTTATCTGGTGTTAGCAATAACGAACAAAACTTAACTTTTATGTATGTTTAAGGACTAAAACTTGCAGTTTTGTTGTATAAGGACTAAAGCTTAAAATGAGAACTACTAAATAGATAGTTTAACCTAAATGTTATCATAGGGTTTGCTTACAATTACACCAGTTCCTGTTCCTATGCCCATCAGCACATTGGGGACCACTGAGGCAACAATCATGATGCAGCACTCAACAACAGATAGGCAGCAGAATAAGTTGATACAGAAAAATGCACAATTAGTTAAACCCGGATGAAATTGCACCATCAAGTAAATGATTATTCCGGAGGACAGCGAAATTAGAACAAGGAAAGGGAACGATGATATGATGTTTGATACTACAAATGCAGCCTCTCCATAATGCCCTTTGGACCTTTCACCATAGAACACCTGATTTTCATTGTGATTAAAGATACAAAGCAGAATGAAAGTATGAATCTTGTATTGTATCTTTTTGAGTAAAAAGAACCATTATTTTTACCTTCAATTCTTCAATGAAAAATGGTAATCCTCCACATGACAAGCAAATCATGAAGCCATAGATGAATGATACACACTTTCCTCTAGCCAAAATTGAGTTGTTGCCTGTGCCAATATGAAAAAAGAGGGTCCCAATGCTGATTCCTACCAGCATGTAGAATATTATCCTCAGCCAGTAATAACCAATGTCCCTAGTCATGTTTAGGAAAGATCGTTTGGTCAATGTACACAATTGCTTCCACCATGTAGTACTGCCACCTATGTTGGGCTTAATTTCTTGGTCTTCCTACACATTTGCATCTCAAAGATCAGTAAGATATCATAGAACAATATGTTAATTAAAACAAGACAAAAAAGGGGAAGATATAGTATTTTTTTAAAATTGTCTGTTGCTCAAAATGGATTGATGGATTTAGTTAATTGGATTCATTTTTCAAATATTCTCCAAAGGATGTCTAACTTTGGACTCAGGAAGTATCATAATTTTCCTATGCTTCATCCTAAGTAATTTTGTTATCTGTAAACTGGTAAACTGGTTTTCTGATGCAGATAAATACAACATATGGAAGATACGATTTGCATTAAGACACTTAGGGTATCAATGATAAACACTGATAACAAAATTATTACATTGAGTTTCATTTGTTGAATTCTTTTTCTTGCATTGATCATTAGCTTTGAACTTTTGTAACTCCCAATGAGTGTCCTTCTGATATCTGATGTTCTCATACCCATTGTTGAATTTGATGATGTCTGTCAATGAGGACATTAAAACTCACATTCAAAAGCATTGCCAGTTGAAAAATACATAAATAAATAAAGGCTCCAATATCTCATACATACCAAAATTAATTGTGTCCTCTCTAGTGCTTCAGTAATCAAGTCAAAGTCCAAATTAATACAAATAAGGAAATGATCTGACGGATTTCTTCTAGTAGGACAGGGGAACCCTGCATCGGCAAAAAACTTTACCCAAGCTTCAATTAGAGACTCAAAATTTTCAACTCACTTCATTGAACACTTTTTGTTTGTGTGGTCAAGTTGTTTACCTTTAGAGCCATCTTTGCTTCACCAAAATAGACAGTTTCCCCACTTGAGAGCAAAAGCAAATCATCAAACAGACTAAAAATCTCATGACTGGGCTGGTGAATGGAACAGATTACTATCTTTCCATTGTGAGCAATGTGGCATAGAGATTGAATGACATAAAAAGCTGAGGCACTATCAAGTCCAGTAGTAGGTTCATCAAGAAGTAAGACATGCGGTTGTGTCAGAATCTCAAGGCCAATGCTAAGTCTCTTCTTTTCACCATTACTAATACCCCTACAATGCCAATTTCCAATCCTAGTATCTGCACAATCTTCCAGACCCATTTCCATTATTGTTTCTTCCACCACTTTGCTTATCTCTTCTTTGCTCATTTTAGAAGGAAGCCTCATGTTTGCTGAGTATGTGAGGGTCTCTTTTACAGTCAAAGTTCCCAAGAAAAGTTCCTCTTGTGTCACGTAGGACTGAAAATTTAAGGAATATACTTAGCCACTCATGTCATTTGGGTATATTATAGCAAACAAAGAGAAAGGATAAATCATAAAGCTATTACTATCACATGGCATTTGTTTTCAGCATTATCTGCTTATCTTACCACTTCTCTGGAATACAAACTTTTCTTCTTCCCATTGATTAGAATGTTGCCGGTTACTACAACATTTGCAGCAAGTTTTCCTGTACAAAAATGTGAACAATCATTGCTGATCACCAATAACACTAAGAAAAAACACCACAAACTATTATCTTTTGATAACACTTATCTCCTCAATGAAAGCATCCTTTTCACTTTTTTTACTTTTTTTGTTGTTGATCGAATGGATCACACCCTTTCTATTTAAACGTGATACTAACCCTTTAGGCGAACTGTTTACATATTACAATTACGACAAACAACAAACCAATAATCAGTTCACAATAGTTGGTTAAACCGGAACAAATAAGTTGAGCGCTAAACTAGCAATTTTTTTTCTCTCACCGAGTGGGTTACGTACATAATTAGCTTTGGTATCTGAGTTTAATGCACGATTTCACAAGATATTTTGAATTTATACGGACAAGGAAAAAGAAGAAAGTGATTATTATGCTTTAATGTGAAACAGTTTTCATTGATATTCAATCACAAATCATTCTTTTATGATCTTTTATGATCTTTTAAGGTATCATACATAATAATTTAACAATTTGTGATTGAATAATTGGATAAAACTATTTTAACATGTATGATAAAAAAAAACCCTAATGATCACAAATGCAGCATCTCAAATGTGTGGAAATTCAAGTAAAAATTGTAGAAGAAAAGGAAAATAGCTGATTGAGATAATAATTAATAAATTGGAATAAAGATTTGTCACTTCGATTTAGGAAATTCAAATATAAGAAGGATGGTTCCTAATAAATAATTGAGAGTTTTCTCTCATAAAACTACAAAATATTATTTCAAACTCAAAACTAATTACAATATCAATATCTTTCCTATTATACTATAGATCTAAAGGCTACTCAGACTCTATTAAAAGTTCAAACATAAGCTAAAATTATGAGAAGTCAAACAAATTAGTAAGACTTAAGTCTAATACAAAATATGTCTTATCTATTCTTTTTCAAGTAAAGTTTTATATATAATAGAGTGGTTCTTCATGACTATGTTAGTGTATAATTTTTTTTCTCTTTTTCTATTGTTAGAAGTGGTTGTGGTTCTAAACTATTAATAGAAAATGTTTGTCACACATTAATTTCGCTCTACACCCTCTTTTCATTACTTTTATAAACGATAAGATACGCTTTCTTTATGTTTTGATCAACACTTCACTATATTTGAACACAACATTTTTATTTTAGAAACTAAGAGAATGGATTGATAATTAACATATTAATGTATGGATTGTACTCAAGATCATTTAATTTTGTTAATTACGCAGTACTACTGTTGCACTATTTGTACACTGAACGAAAATTAAGATGAAAAAGAAAAATATTTTTTCTTCCATGTATCTAATGAAAAATTCCTAAACAGAAAACATTTATTACGATGAGAAATGAGAATAATGAATCTATATAAAAAGTTTGACAAGATTAAAATATAAATAACATATGACTTTTTTAATTTAATGTTTTGACTACTAACTATTTGTATCATGATGACTTGTTGGTCATAGGTTTAAATCCAAAAATAATTTTTTTGTATATATAAGAGTAAGACTGTCTATAATATCTCTCCCTCTCTACCTGCATATAGCATGGAATCTCTCAGTAATGAAGTATGTAGTTTATACATATTTATATATATATATATATATATATATATATATATATTGTTGGAAAATTTTCTTAATTGTGCATGATTACTTCTAACGTGTCTTACTTGCTGTCTCTTTGGGAGTTGTTTTAATTGCAACATCAAGGTGGTGATTTTATGCCAAAAATAGAAGACTGACTTAATTAATCTCACATCACCTACAAATATAGTGTAAATAAAACTTATTTAAAGCTTGGACAGTGTTAATCTTATAAGTCAATTTTGTGGAATTGAATAGAATCCTTAACCCAAATTCAAATATGACACCAAAATCCATTCTAGTTCCATAATTGCAACTTCAAGGATGTTGGTTTTGTCCCATATAGGTGATTAAAATTAAATATGTACGTTCTTCTCACCCTCTCAACTGTTTTATATACATTTTTAGTATACACTAAAGTATCCATCGCATAACATGCACCACTATACATATAAAAGGCAATAGATCGATATATAAAAGGCCTTCAGTTTTCAGAATCAAAATTTTAGAAAACTAATTAACTACAAAAAGCATATACATTAATACATACATACAGAGAGAGAGAGAGAGAGAGAGAGAGAGAGAGAGACCAGTGAAAGAGTCAAGAAAGGTAGTTTTGCCGCAGCCAGAAGGACCCATGACAGCCATAATCCTAGCAGGTTCAGCAAAGCCAGTGATTCCATTAAGCAACTTCTTGTTATTGTGTGCTCCAAAACTTGCAGGCCGCTCAACTGTTACATCTTCCCATATCATCACCATGGCTTCTGTTTTGGCCAATTCTATACTAATACTACTACTACTCTGCGTAATTACTCATTTCTCTGCTGCGAGTGGGTGCTATATATGTGTACTGCACTCGCATTCTATATCTTATGAATAACAAGGCTTTTATTTTACCTGCACACCGTGTTTAATTACTTTTAGGATGGGCAAGAAGTCCGAATTTAAAGCACCATCCAGTCAAAAATATTAATTATAGTTTAACATCTAGCTGCATGTGAATACTTTATTTAAATATTGACAGTGTAATGATTTTTGTACTGTCATTGGATTCGATTATATACTGTTGCGTATAGTAATTTTTTTCACTTTAATAATAATTATCTTAAAAGTTTTTTTTTTCTCAAATATAAGCATAAAAAATCTCTTATTATGTGTTTTCAAATATAAACAAATCTCATTTATTTATGTCTTATTACTCTTCATTTAATAAGGTCAAAAACTTTTATTATACTTATATTTCAAATTCTAACGAAGGATAGTCTATCAAAAATATTTATTTTTTAATTCAAAATGACATAATTTAATTAATAAAATTAACTGATTTTTTTAATAAGTGAACATGAAAAGTTTCAGTATCTAAAAATTAAATTCATTGTAGCTAAATATGAAATGGATGGAAAAATTAAGTTTATAATAATCGATTAAAAAATGTTATATATATATATATGAATGATAAAAGCTATTCTTAAAGTAAATGCATCCCTCTTGTATATATACTGAAAGAAGACTTGGGAAATCACAATATGTTTATCTGATACAAAATAATATATTCCTCTAAAATACTGATAATTAAAAGTTATTATGTTATTTAGAAGAGAGATTTTAGTAAGTGGTTGTCTGAAAGCAGCAAGACGAAAGAGATGTATGCATTGTAATGAGACCAATAATGTATACACGTAAATGCTGCCAGGTACGACAAGTCAGTATAGGTTTGTAATTTTGCATGTATAAAGACAGTTGTCTGGATCGTCTTTATTCGTTGTCAGGCTATTTAAGAGCTTCTCTCGACCAGCCATCCATCAGGGAGTGCAAGGTTTTGATTTCTCCACTCCATATGCATTTAATTAATATCTGATTGAAGAGATTGATGAGAATTGATAAAATTTAAAATTAGAAGGATAAAATGATGGTGAAAATGTTTTCTTTCGTCCTTTAGATAAGGCTGAAAGGAAAGAATAAAAAGTGAAATTGCAAAAAGAGAGTGGGTTTTGCAAAATACTTAACGTATGCCTAAAAAAGAAGTATATATGAATGGATGGAAAAGAGGGATAGGAAGATAAAAGAAAAAGAAGATATGAGTTATAAATGTGACCAAATGAAGGAAATAGAAGGAAAGAGATTTAAGGGGAAAGAAAGGGAGGAAAATGAGGGAAGTTCCTTTATTTTTATTTGGGAGTTAAAAATATATTAAGAGGGGAAAATAGAGAGTTAATAAAAAAAATTTATAATTTTTTTCTTATTTAAAAAATTAATACATTCTATATTTTACACTGACTAGGATAGGATAGTAATTTTATTAACACTGAATGATATAAGATAATAATTTTAGTTACTTTTTCTTCTCAAAACCCCCCAAATAGGGGGGACAATAATTTTAAGACTTTGAAGGATTTCAGAGGAGTTTTGAAAATCCTCAAATTCTTTTCCTCAAAAGTTAAAACTCTCAAACAAGAAGATATTTTTATCTAAGTCTTTTCCTTTCCTCCCTTCCCCTCCAAAACCCCTCTCTCAAACAAGCCTTAAGGTATGCCTAAAAAAGAAATATATGTTAATGGATAGAAAAGAGGGATAGGAAGATAAAAGAAAAAGAAGATATCAGTGATAAATGTGACCAAATGAATTAATGAGAAATGGAAAAGGAAATCAAAATAATGAAATGGAAATCAAATGATGAAAGAAAAAGTAATAATCCTCCTGAAAAGGCGAGGATATTAGATAGTTCTAAGTCATCATGTGTTCATGATATCAATCAATCTTTATATGATATGTTTAAATTTTTAATTTAGAAAAAATATAATTAAACCATTTAATTATATGACATATAAAAATTGATTGGGACCATAAATCATATCAAAGTCGTCTAAGATCAATTACCTAATAATTTCTCACTAGACGCCAAAATGCAAGTCTACCCTTCTTAGGTTTGGTTTTTAGAGTATACTCAATCCTGTGAAAAAAATTCAGTTTACCTAATATTAGTTGCTTTTAATGACATGGGAAGGGGATGTTAAGTGAGTGGAAGATTTGCTCAATGATCAATCATTAATGGTATCAATACGCAAGATTGTAAGCTATTTCTATCCTACTTATTGTCAATTATAAATTAAGTGTATGGGAGTCCTAACAATAGGCGCTGCAAAGATCATAATAAATTTATAAATTAAAGAATTGTAAAAAAAAAAAAAAAAAAAAGCGCTTTAACCAGTTTTTAATTGTTCTTCCAAATTTTCTAAAAAATATATAAAAATTTACTTTTTTTTCCCATATAAAAGATTTGTCATATTTCTAATATAAAAAAACTATTCAAATTATCCAAAAATTACTTTTATAACTTTTAAGTTCAAATAAAATTTCACTTCAAAGCATAAGCTCTCTATAGGAATATCTATATAAATGAAATGGTATTTAAGTAAATATACATTAGTTGATAGCATGTAGTATGATATCCATCCCTGCCTTGATTACAAATGGATAGATAGAAAATATATTTAAGTTACATATGGGTACCTATTTACACATTTATTTTCTATTCGTAGTTGATTTTATCTAATTTTTGTCATCCATAACACAGAAGATGAAAATGTCTCAAGAATGATATGCATTAACAATGAAAAAGGAAAATCCTAATAGAGAGCATTGGAATATTGTTAAGAGGATCTTTATATACATTAAAGGAACCTTAAGTGTTACATGATGTTTTGAAGGATCATAATTTTGCAAGTGATCATATTAAAAGAAAATCTACTAACACTTGAAAAAGGGGTAGTAAGTTGGATCCAAATTACAAATTAAATGTTGTAGTTCTATCTACTATAGAAAATAAATACATGGTAGCTACCTAGATATGCAAGGAAGCAATTTGGATTCAAAGACTGATTGAAGAACTTAGGCACAAGTAGCTGTAGAAGATTATTATGTCTTGTGATAGTCACAGGGTGCCTTGCACATTACAAGGAATCTAACCTTTCATCTAGGATAAAAACACATACGTATACAATTCCACTTTGTTCAAGAAGCAGTAGAGGAATAAGTATGGACATTTAAAAGATTCACACTAAAGACAACTTAGTATAGAAGTTATGAAAAGTTAGTCAACACTAACAATATGGTGTCAATCCTCTTATGGCATATAAGAAACATAAGCAACATAAAATGACAAGGAAGAAAGAGTGGGACAAAGATATGATTGACTCAATCAACATTGATCTTTTGGTGGGAGAATTGTTAGAAGTGAAATTTCCATGTTGGGTGTGTCTTCCTCTTCGCTTCCACACTTAGCTTATATCCCAAAATCTCTTCTTCCTTGTATATTTTCTTTATTTACTAAGAAAAATAGTTTTTCTTTTGAGGTTGTCTAGTTATATTCTCCTATTTTCTAGAGAGAGTATTATTGTACTCTCTTTGTATTTAGAGGAAAGTGTGTAATTTCTTCCACCTAGTGAAATTTTTATTGAGTTACATGTCTTATATTGATATAATATATTAAACACTTTAGCTTTTTAATTTTTTATTCTTTCAAATATATTTCTTAATTTGGATTTTAAATTTAATTTGATTTAATAACTAGTCAAAAAGTTTCTTTCTCAACCATCTCTAATTTCTCTTCTTTTGTCTTTATCCCTATATTTTATTTTCTTAATTACTTATTTATTTCAATCTATCCTTTTCATTTTCATTTCCAAAATAAATTTTAATATTCTTTTAATAAAATTATCAGCAATTAAAAATAAATTTGTATCATAATATAAATTATTTACTATAAATCTAAAATAAAATTTATTTGTTTAAAATATTTATTTATTGATAATTTTAATTATAACATAATTCATATATTTAAATAATAAGTATAATTTATACAAACTAAAATACTAATTTAACTAAAATAATAATAATTCATAATTTTTTTAAAGGCATCAAAGTGAACCATTGTCACATAGGGACTTGGATAAATGTTTCTTTCGTTAGTTTTAGTTTTAGGTCCTTCATTATTTTAACGGCAATATATTTTTTCGACTAATATTTTTAAAATTCAGTTTAAATTTTTAAAAATAATGTCCATTTTTTTACCTCTAATTTTAAAATATACCACTTTTAGTCCTTCAAGTACTATTTTAACAATTTTTTTTGTTTTTCCATAAGATGTCATCTAAACCACTTTAAAAACAACAAAAAATTATGTGTTTTAAAATTAGAAGAAAAAAATAAAATCAAACTTCAAAAAAAAAAAAAAACATATGTTATTGTTAGTTTTAGATCCTTAGTTTTTTTAAAACATGCTATGGCAGGTTAATGGATGGATCAGCGCCTCATGGAGACCAACTCTTTCATTGAAACTTCACGTGATAAATGAAGAGTTGGACAAAAAGTAGGTTTTTTGAGAATGCTGTTGATTACCCCACGGTAGACAAATTCTTAAATACTCGCATAGTAGTACTACAAATTATAGTTATGAGATCATAGTAAAGCACATTTTTAGGAAATTATAATAGAATCACCTCAAATTTAGGAATTCTAAAATTCCCGGACAACCAATTGTTGCAAACCATCACTCATTAATATGACACACTCTGTTATGTTATATCACATAACCACCTGACAATAACCCATGCCTAATTGTCTATCATTTTCAACCCCTGGCCTATACTCATCATTAATGCAAAGGATATTAAGAAGTTTCTTTCTACACCATTCATATCTTTCATACACCATTCATTTATTTTTAATTCTAAAATTACATTTCCTCCTCTTCTTCTTGTTTATGTTTCTTCTTCTCTCACTTTCTTCTTCACCTCATTTTCGCTTCTCTTTCGTCCTTGGTCACCTCTTCCGTTTGTTGTTGTTGGCGGACCTCCTTCTCCCTTGGTTGGCCATGGTTTAGTAGCTGGTTTGGCTTTGTTGTCATCATCGCCATGTCGAGGCAAGTTTTTTTTTTTTTACACCCATCCTATGAAGATACGGATTGTCAATCTATATGCTTCTTATGAATTATCAATTCGTATGAACCATCAAATTGTCAATCCGTATGAAGATACGGATTGCCAATTTTGTTTTGAATCTATTTAGGTTTAAAAAATTGTTAATTTTGTAAATACTATTATTATTCGTATGGTTTGTCATTGAATAATTTTTTTAATGGTTTGTTAAGATCGACAACGATGAGTGGATTTATGAGAGTATTATGTCTGAAAAATTAATATGAATGAAGACAATAGAGAGGAACCTGTTGCATTTAAAAATACTAATTGTTCAGTTGATTGTTCTAATGCCTTCTATACTTCTGAGATATTGATATGATTTTGTATTTGGTTAAAGTAAGTAAATGAATGATTTAAGAAGATTAAACATGTATTATCCTTTTTTGTAGGTGTTTCTTCCCGTGAGGACGTATCGCAATGGGTTCGTACAATTGTGTATGATAATGTTTTTGTAGTTGTGATAAAGAAGTCTAACACATCAACTGGAAAGAGGGGAAGGACCTCATTTGTTTTAATTGGTTCTGAAAGGAGTGAAAAGTATAGAGTATACAACAAAGATTTAGTATGGACGATGACTAGCACTAGAAAATGTGATTGTCCTTTTAAGTTGCGAGCGAAACCAGTCCCGTAAGGTGAAGGGTGGATGGTGAAATTAATATGTGGGACTCATAATCATGTTTTGGCTAAGTCATTGACTGGATATCCATATGCAAGTCGACTAACTGAGGATGAGAAGATTATTGTTGCTGATATGACAAAGTTGATGGTGAAACCAAAGAATATTCTTCTCACTTTGAAAGATCACAATGTCAACAATTGTACAACAATGAAGCAATTGTACAATGAAGACATGCATATCGTTCTACTATAATAGACAGTAATACTAAAATGTAACAATTAATGAAGCTACTTGAACTTGATATGTATATCCATTGGCATAGATTGAAGAATGAAGATGTTGTAGTTGATATATTTTGGACACATGTGGATGCAGTAAAATTAAGTAACTCGTGTCATATGGTATTCTTCATAGATAGTACATACAAAACAAACAGATACAGATTTTGTTTGCTTACATTGTTGGTGTGACAGCTACTAGAATGATATTTTCAGTTGCATTCGCCTATTTGGAGGACGAATTTACAAACAATGTTGTGTGGACTCTTAAAAGGTTTAGAGGTCTTTTCTGAAAAGTAATGTACTCCCTAAAGTCATTGTTATTGATAGAGATTCAACATTTATAAATTTAGTGAAAATTGTGTTCCTTAACTCAACTAACTTATTGTGTCGGTTTCACATTGATAAGAATGTGAAAGCAAAATGTAAAACTCTTGTGGGACAAAAAAATGCATGGGACTATGTGATGAAAGCATGGGAAGTCTTGTGGATTGTCCTACTAAGGAAGACTATGATGATTGTCTTATGAAGTTTGAAATTGTTTGCTCACTATGGTCAATGTTTGTTGACTATGTGAAACAGACATGGTTGATTCCCCACAGACAAATATTTATAACAGCATGGATGAATAAAGTGATGCATCTAGAAAATACTACAACTAATAGGTATGAAAATTGTTAATCTTTTTTTTATTTTTGAATAACATATTAATTGTTGAAAATACTTATTTGTAGGGTTGAGTCTGCCCATTGGACTTTAAAGAGACTACTACAAATTAGCCTTAGAGATATATGTAGTGTTGGAGATGTCATGAACAACATGATCACCTTACAACACAGTGAAATAAAAGCATCTTTTGAGAGAAGCACACATGTGATCGGACATGTTTTTAAAGTGACCTTGTACAAGAAACTAATTGGCATAGTGTCAAGGTATGTGTTAAACTAAATTGTTGTTGAGTTTGAGCGAGTCAATTATGTTAGCATTTACAGTTCTCGTTGTGGATGGATTATAAGAAGTACTCATGGTTTGTCGTGTGTATGTGAGCTAGCTAGATATGTTGTTGGTAGCATACCGCTTGACACAGTCCATATGTTTTGGCAAAGGCTAAGTTTTTCATACCAAGGTTTAGATTAGTGCGAAGGCCACATAACCGAAGAGATGAAAGTCATTTCCAAGTGGTTTGAAGATCTTGATATGTGTGTCAAAGTGACTCTAAAGAGTAAACTGAAGGAACTTTCATACCCTGATCTAACTTCCACTTGTGCTCCTCCTGAAAAGGTCAAAACAAAAGGTGCTCAAAAGAAACAACTAACCAAACATCAAAGATCAACGAAGCTTGATCTATCTTACTTTGAGTATGTGAATGCATTACATTTCGTGCAAAATAGTTGCTCCAAAAAAACGGTTTGTATCATCATTTGGACAAACAAAATCGAATAGGAAGATGCGAATGCTGGATCAATTTCATTCATGTATGCAGGATGAAATTGAAAACATTGTTGATGTAAAAGTTGATGGTAATTGTGGATATCATGTAATTGATGCCTTATTAGGTTATGGTAAAGAAGATTCATGGTCTTTAGTACACAACCATTTGCTCAAAGAACTTGGACAATGGTCTGATGAGTATATAGCCTTGTTTGGTGGCATACACAAATTTGAGCATTTAAAGCGGTCCCTACTTGTTGATGGATTATCAATGGTAAACTTTTTTGTTGTCACACAGCCTTGGATAAATATTTTGTTTATAATACTGATACAATTTGTTACGTGCAGATAACCATGGATAAGTGGGTAGATATTACTGATATGAGTTATGTCACTACATCAAGGTATAATGTCATCCTTGTTTCTATTTCTCTCCAACAAAGCATGATGTTTTTCCCTCTTAGAAGTCAACCACCTAGAGATAGTGTTGTTCATCGCATTCTATGTATTAGTCATGTCTATGACAACCATTTTTTTCAGGTATAACAATGACCGTCTTACTTTAATTCCATGATTGAAACACGTGTTATTAATTTTTGAATGCATACTGGTCATTGTAACAAGTTTTTCTGAGAGATGAATTTCTTATCTCATCAACTGCTTTGTTATGGTCAAGACATTGTCATTATCAAACAGAACAGTGGCTTACTCCTTATATTAGTTGAATGCACCAGTATATTAATTTGATGAGGTTGAGTACACAACATGTTGATCTAGGAAAGGATTGAACATTTTGTTATTCTTTATATGTTTGTAAGTTGGATATGCGTAATGGTGACAATTTTTATGAATTGAATTATAACTTAGGCGTGCATAATGAAGACAAGTTTTGTGAAAAATTATAATAGTCATATCTAAATTAAACGCATACATTATTCATTGTGTCATCTAAATTAAACGCATACAATTATAATAGTCATATATAAATAGTTGGGATACATGAGTATATAGTCAACGAAATAATACAACCATTTTCAACCTCGTCCACCACCATCTCTCCCATGTGCATCCCTCCTTCGTTTAGATTAGACATAAACATTTTCGTGCTCAGTGACACCTCTAGCTAATCTTACACACTAGCCTGTTATATTGTATGCATCTGTGCCAACAATAATTATCCTCATATTTATCATGTGTTGCAAGCTTTCTGCTATCTTTTGGCACACAGCTTGAGACAATGATAACAACATTTTAATAAATATTGGAATATTTTATTAAAAAATTGTGTAACAGAAATATAAGTATATTATACCACTGTATCTTGAGGCATCTCTGAATCAACAAGTGCTCCTGCAAGTGGAGGTGGCACAGGTGTTGTATAATCAGGCAACACATATGGTGGATCTAGTAAAGGATGATGCACCATGGGAGGATGTCTAAGAGGCTCCCCAAGCTATGGCGGACTCATGAATGGGTGAGATATTTGATAAAAACCACTCCATATACCCAGTAGCACACTGACTAGGAAAAGTAACAAAGTCTTCAGTCGCTGCAAGGTATTATGAAAAGTGGAGCCATCTATCATCAACCTCTTCTGTGGATGGGGATAGAGAGCTTTGAAGTTGGGAAATCAGCTAAACAAATCCAAATTGTCTTAACACTCTCTCTGGTTGGTGTCTAACAATGTACGAACTTCATTTGATATGTCCAAAAAATAGAAAAATAATCTCAAATTCTCTGACACCACGGTGATTAGTATATGGTGTCCAACAAACAACATTTGTCGTCAATCTATCAAACCGCTTACGCTAGGTCGTCACTGGTAATGTCTTCTCACCCTTCTAACGGCAGGGGCTTTAATGGTAGTCCTCATTTCCAATCATATTCTCAATACTTGGGAAATGCTCATAGATCCAACACTATAATTACAAATACAAGAATGACAAATCATACATTAATAGTACGTAGAAAGTTTTAAAAAATAACAATGATAAATGTCAAGAGAATAACCTGCAAGAGAGTAATATATTTTGCAAGATGTTTACCGTGATGTTGAGACCTATAATTTAGATTGTCATACATATGAAGGAGTGCAGCCGCTCCCCATGAAAACCCTCCGAGCTGTTGCAAGTCACGAAATGTGTCCAAGAATACCAAATTGATATGTGTGGCAATCTTGTTAGCAAAGATTGTGCAACCTACAAGATGCAGCAAATATACTCTAACTGTTACAGTCCATTGCATTGACTCACATTTGAGACGATAAATGTCTCGTAGCCAAGAAAGTCGAACAAATATCCCGTGGCATTGCTACGTCTCAGCTTCTACTTCTTTTACAGTGACTTCAAGCAACTCAACTAATAACTGGATTGCCTCCTCTACATCTATTACATCATAGGTTTGGAAGTCACCTATAACTGGTAGATGTAACAATGATGCCACATCATCAAGGGTAATAGTGATCTCTCCTATGGGCATATGGAAACTGTTGTTTCCTTGTGTCATTTCTCCACAAAAGCATATATTAGTCGCCTGCGTCCTGTCTCCACTGACCATGTAATCAGAGAACTTAAGCATGTACCAACTACTAAACCTTTAATTTTAGGTACAGACCTTCCAAATTTCTGCACCTTTCTTCCATGGGAAGCCAACTTCAACTTAGCACGTTCCTACAATTAATTATAATTAATTACAATAACTAAAATGACAAAAATATGTAAATAGAGAAATAATTAAACACATAAGTACCTCTCCTGCCACACTCTAGTTGCCACATGATCAACATACATTGTCAACACTGATATATCTTGGAGCCCGCATGGAAAACCCTCTAAATCAGCAATAGCATCCTCATGAGTCTTGTCAACAATAGCATCCTCGGGAACAACTGGACCTGCCCGTTGTCTATGTGTCGATGTTGTCGGCCTTCGACGTTGAGGGGCTTCTTCTTCATTAGCATTAACACATCTACCTAAGGATCTATCTACAGCTTTGCCTAAAGTGTAACGCAATCCTCTTGTTCTAACCATAATCTACAAATATTCTTAATTATTAGTCTAACACGCTAAACCAACCCACAACTTCACCAAAGTACAATTACAAATATTTTCAATTATTTTCATGACCTCTAAATCAACATGTTAATTATCGAAAGTATTCTTAAAGGTATTCTCAAAAGTATTCTAGACCTAACGAAAATAAAATAAATTTTCAAATCTATTTATTAAATTTAAATTGAAAAATATACATAAATTGAGCGAAAGCAAAGAATATTCAACAATTTATGAGAATAATCCAATGGTTTCTGAAAAACCATTTCAATTCAATCCATAAATTCAATAAATTGTTAATTGAAAAAAAATAAATAAAGGATGTTAATGCCAAAAAAAACAGTTATACAAAAATTATAAAAAGATTGAAAAAATAAATAAATAAATCATATGGATTGCTAACACAGAAAAAAATAATTTGCAGAAAAACAAAACAGAGAAACTCACAGCGACGACAACGAAAATCCAATGAAATCAACAACGAACAGCAAAGCAATCCTTGTTGAGATGAATGACGACACTGGGTGCACGAACAAAAACAAGATGATACATGTAGATAAGCGAAGAAGGAGAAGGGTGCGAGAACGGTGGGAGGCGAGAAGAAGAAGTTGAATTGTGTATCTGTACTTAACCTTTTTACTAAAGGGCTTGGGATATTTAGTATACAATATTGGGTGTATGATGTAGGAAGCAATTCCCGGATATGACAGTCAAAATAGTAGGCAATGGCCATTAAAAACATCAAGCTGGAATAACATTAACTCAATTTATGGAAATACTTCCTCCCATTTTGAATATAAGAGCAAAATAGATCTTATTTGTGATAGTGTAAATAAAATATATAAAAAAATCAATTAATTTCACTTTATTTAATGAAATTTTCTCTAATTCAATTTTTATTTTCAGGAACCTATTTGATTGGCTTGATATCAATCACATGACTTTTAAAATAGAGCAAATTATTCTCATTTCAAATATTTTCATAAAGTTGAAATCTTCTATCAAATAGCATGAAGAATAGTTTACATAATGAACTTCATTTTTAAATGTAATCGAGAAAATTAAATAAAATTAACTACCTATTTAATCATTATAAATTATATAAGATTAAACTATCTTATAAGTCTCTATACTTTTACCAAATTTTCAATTAGATTCTTAAAATTTTTCTTTCTTTTAATTGGATCCATGAACTTCTATTTATTTTTAAATTGGATATCTCGTTTAACCATTATGAAAAATTAACCATAAAGACCTAGTTAGAGCTGCAGACAAGAAACCAATGATTCTTGAGTTGAGTGTGTTGTATGCACATTTGAGTCAATGAGAATTTTCTGTAAAGTTTCTATCTTTTCATGTCAATTCAACCTAGATATTCCTTGAAAATTATTTGGCTTTGCACTATAATTAATACTATTTTTATAAGTTTCTCAACAACTCTTGCTTGATTTTAATTCCTTGATTATTTCACAATTAATTCCCAAAAAGCGCATTTCTCCAAAATAAAATTAACTTTTCTTCCACACATAATATTTAACTAACTCATTACTTCTTTATCAACATTAAAAAAAAAAAAAAAAAAACTTCTTTGTAAAAAATAATCAAGGTCAATCTAATTATCATTTTTTTTCCTTTGGCAGGATGTCCCCAGAATTAAAAACCTAAAGTCATTCTAATTAATTGCAGCTCTCTAAAATGACAATTAATTCGAACTACAAATATAACAATCCAACCACCTAACATTGTCGAGTAATTAAGAATTTCACTACAGGTAACCTTCAAATTTCACTTGCTTTGAACTCCGTGGTCATCAACTAAATGTTGATATGCTTAAAGGTTGGGGTAAAAAACTCTAGAACTGAAATGCTTGCAAATCACCCGCATCCTCAGGAAGCTCAATCTCTTTCTAAATTAAATTCATCAATATTTACATTTTACAGCAAAATTTGGATTGAAATACATATAGCACAAATGGGAAAGAAGGAAAGGTAGGAGATTCAATACAGAAGAAAAGGAGGGGGGAAAAAAGAAGATTCAATCTACGTGTTATGACACAGGCTTGACATCCGGGACATCATCATCGAGAATGAAAGGTCCAAGCTTACCGGTCCTGAATAGAGTAAGGAACTTCTTGGATACCATTAACCGCGCTTCTGAAGCCTTCTGGAGTGCACTAAATTGCAGCTCAATAAGGCTCTCCAGGTCACTCTCATCTTCTACGTTCCCATCGAATTCTGTTAAAGTTGAATAGAGTGCACGCTGAACTCCCATTACGAGATCCTATCGTAGAATAGGAATAGATGAAAGTAAAGAAAAAATGTGATAAACATGGGTAAGTTCCATCATCATAAAGTGCAAAATCAAATGTGAGAACGAGAAACGTAGTTTAATAGAACCTTTCTTGGTAACTTATAATGCAAGACAAAGTAGAACTAAAGAAGAGAGTCAGCCAGCAAGTCCTTCCAAAAATCAAATTATATGTACTTGCAGATAAACTCAAGTGTGTTGTCTTAGTTTTAACAAGACTGCTGCCATTTTTAGGAACCACGGTTTTTTTGTTACTCTTCTATTAGCTTCTAACAGTTTTTTCAAATAGATGGCACAACATTTTGCTTTTATGCTATCAGTGGATTTTAAATCACAAAGTAATAAGCCAACATCATTCAACAAAAATAGTGATGAAATAACTCAAGATTAAAACCTATGCTACAGTCAAATGTCAGAGCATCTAAAGCAAATAGATTCCTAGTGAAATGAGTTGAACTTAGGAAGTTAATTGGGATTTTTATCAACATCATTTAAATGTTTTTCTGTTATGCATTTAATTACTGGTGTGATGCCTCATATTCAATTTAACGATCGATCATTTTTAAAGTGGGTTCAAATTCAAAACCAGAGTATCTCATTCTAACGCATTACACTAAGCACGAACATCATTTTTGGGGCTAATAACTATCAAACCTACCACAACTGCGCAATTACAACTAAAGATGGATAATATATAATATATTACCTATAATGATGATCTGAAGCAACCAAGCATCTAACTGATCATGATATATGGTTCAACTGAGATTGCAAGATATGCAAGGATGATAAATTGATAACGAGTCTTTCGAGATTTAAAGTTTTGCTCTATATCAAGTTCAGTCAAAAGAATAAGAAATTAAAGCTTATGTTTTAGACCTACTAATAAAAAAAAGATATTTACTATTAATTTTTATAAAATAAAAAGGCCACATATATATTTGACAAAAAGATTTAATATATAACTTTCTTTTTTAAAATAAATATTTTTCTCTTTAAATCTACTTTAGTTCTCTCTCACCGATAGACTATAAACTAACCATGTTCTATATGCAAATGGAGATTATTATCCAATTTATGGACTCCATTAAATTAATATGAAAGTGCACTATCATGCTATCGATTGGCTATCTTTTTATTCTTTTATATTTTTGTCTTTATTTTTAAAATGTATATGTATAACTTTTTGTTGATTAGTTTAAAACTTTAACTTTATCCTTGGATCGATCCTAACATAAGGCAAACAATCATGTTCAAACTAGACTACTATAAATAACAAAACTATTTTAAAGTTAGTTAGGTCTCGAACTCAATAACATTTATTAAATTTAAACAAATATACACCAATTAATCCACTAATTCAATAGTTTTGAGTAATAACTTTTATTTTCTCCACCTCTCATGTTACTGCATACAATTATAAATTTATCTGGTTGAAGTATTGGTAAGAAATAATCTTAAAATAATTTTGTTATTAAATTATAATGTTCAATGATTAATTTTATAATAAATTTATTTTCAATGACTAATTTGACATTAAGTTACAAAATTTATGGATTAATTTTTATTAAATTATATGTAGAACTAATCTGTCGCATTTTTCACATTCAATAACTAAATTTAAATTTTTCATCTTTCTGATATCAATTTGTCACCACCTCACATTTTTACAAAATGTATATTTATCCAATTTTTCTTTTATCTTATTAAATTATATACAGTTTTTTTTTTCATTTTTCTCCTTCTTCTTTTCTTTTCTTTTGTCTTTTTTCCCTCTAACTTCCTCGTATCTATCATTGGATTCATTTACCACTTATTTCAATTAACTTGAGTTAAAAGTGCTCTTGATGTTGATGTTGTATATTTACCCAATTTTTATAAAGAAAAAGAAAACTTAGATATATATTTTGAAATTCATAGTTGCACACGGTAAAGCATCTGAAATAAAATTAGATAATAAATACGAGAAAAAAAACTATTTTATTGCACATGGGCCAGATGCGAATAATTTAATACCTATTTTCTTAATATTTAAATCTTTTAAAATTAATGTTCATAATATTAACTGTCAATTTAATTTTAATAAGAGTGAATTAGCAATAAATAAACTTGATTTTGGGTTGAGATAATAAATATTCCAAAATACTCCTGCATGTAACACTGTAAATAAAACAATAAAAAAACTGCATAAAAAATTATATTAAAGTAATTGAACAACTTTGACCCAATATTGTTCAACGATATACAAAATTAATACTATAAAATTAACTGAACAAGTTTGACTCGTGATTTTTTTATATAATAATATTTTATTATTTTAGTATTTTAATACATGAGATAAATATTTATTTAATATAATTAATAATAATAAATAAATATTGTAAAATATATGTTATATTATAATTAACATTGATAATAAAAATTAATTTTATACATATAAAATTATTTTAAATTGAAACAAATAAATGATTGAAAAATTGTGTATACATATAAAAGTAAAAAAAAAAAAGATTCTAAAATGATTGAGATAATTTTCTTTTGTTAGTTTCACTTTTTTATATATTATACATATATATTGTAAAAAAAATATTATAATTATTCAAAAGTAATAATTAGATATACTTTACAACACCGAGACAAACTAAAAATCATTAATTTTTTTACCAATTTAACCCGAAAATACGTATATGTAAGATTTTATTTCCACATATACACCGCACAAATTCTGACCTGATTTCGAGTATTTCCCATCAGAGAATCTTTGCCGTTCGATAAGTTGACTCGGTATGCAAAACGGACGGAGCGTAACCGCTTTGTGGACCCCAAAAGATGTGGCCTACCATTTTGAATTCAAAATGAAAGGTAACGTTACGATTCCGTAGCTGAGGTTCGGAGCCCAAAGCTAACCCCCACTCGCTGTTATCTGAACCAAAGCAAAAAAAACCATTTCTAACTCCAGAAAACACTCGACTACTCTCTCCCACTTTTCTGGGTTTCTTTTTGAGTACTTTGCAGCAGACCCTCTTACAAAAAGTAATTTTTTTGGGGTTCTGTTCTCTGGTTCTTCATCTTGGGTATGTGTTTTGGTTTCTTGAACAAAAATCCTAACTTGGGTTATGCCTTGTTTCGTGTGATCATTGGTTTTCACTCTCATTTTTACAACCCTCAGGAATCAAGCTTTTGGGGTTTCTTTTTATTAATCATGGAGGATGGTTCAAGAAATAGGACTCATTTCAACATGACTTCACGAAAAGCTGAAGAAGCGGGTTAGTTTGTGTTTTTTTTTCCTTGGTCATTCATTCTTGTCATGGTTCACTTTTGTGTGCTTGTTATGCTTGATGATGATTATTAATGATGAAGTTGTTTTTTTTTTCTTTTTTTTAAAAAAGAATCTTCATTTCCATGTTCCTGTGTCATTGATTTGTCATAGAATGTTACAATAACTTATGCAGCTTGGAGACGCTATGAGGCCACTCAGTGGCTAGAAAGTCAAGTGGGTCCTCTTGGTATATCAAACCAGCCTGCAGAGAGAGAACTCATTTCTTGCTTGAGAAATGGTCTATTTCTTTGCAATGCCATTAACAAGATTCATCCAGGAGCAGTGCCTAAGGTACTACATTACAATCCTATAAATGAATTTTGTATACTTGTCATATATTGAATTGCATTATCAATTAATAACAGATTCAAATTGGGAAGTTTGAGTTTGCCATTTTTATTCTCTCTTTTTCTCACCACAAATGCTTATACCGCTTTCTGATGATTTTTTTTTTTAAGGTTGTGGTTGTGGACAATCAAGTGCCTTCACAATCAAATACCTGGGATTCACAGCCTTTGCCTGCCTATCAGTATTTTGAAAATGTACGCAATTTTCTGTTTGCGATGGAAGAATTAAAGCTTCCTGCTTTTGAAGCTTCTGATCTTGAAAGGGTATGCTATTTATACCTGCCCACAGTGCTTGTTCTGATGTATGTGCAATTGGTGTAATCTAAAAGAGAAAGAAAAGAAGTGTTTGCATCAGTAAATTTGTGTCAAGCGTTTGATTATAGATGAATTGAGTATGTTGGTTATTTATTTTCAGGATAATCTCGAGATGGGATCGGCAGCAAAAGTGGTTGATTGCATTTTGGCACTTAAATCGTTTCAAGAGTTGAAGCAGATGAACAATCAGAATGGATACATCAAACACATAAAATCTCCTTTGCCTATGAGAATGCATTCAAGAGCAGCTGCGTTCTCCTCTGATGCTTGTAGGCACTTGGATTTGTCTTCCAAATTGGAAAAAATGCCTCCCGCAGAGAATAATTTTCCAAAAAGAGAAGGTTTAATCCCTTGATCTTGTTAATGTAGTTGTATGAGCTGGTTTGTATCCGTGAGCTAATGGCTAGCTGCACAGTATAATGTAAACTACCAGAGTTTGCCAGTTGCCATCACTTGGGAGGAAAATAAGTTTGGAATGATGGCTCCCTCCCTCTCTCTCTCTCTCTCTCTCTCTCTCTCTCTATATATATATATATATATATATATATATATCATTCTAACAATAAATTATTCATGTCATCAACAGTACATGAAGATTGCTTGAAAAAGAAACTAATTATATGATTGGATTATTTCAAAGCTTAAACTCAATGAACAAAAGGCTGGATTGTTTTTTCTTCTTGTGTACACCTTTTGAGCTAATTTACTTTAAATCCTTGAGTTAAAACACTGTAAAACTCCAATTGTCCAACACATCATTGTTCATCTCTTACTATTAGAAAAGAAAATGTTATTCTACCTGTTGATGAAAAAAACATATATTTTCTTTTTATTGCATGTGATCAGTCAATTGTTATCTTTTGAGCTAATTTACTTTAAATCCTTGAGTGAAAACACTGCAAAACTCCAACTGTCCAACACATCATTGTTCATCTCTTACTATTAGAAAAGAAAATGTTATTTTACCTGATGACAAAAAAAAAAAAAAAACATTTTCTTTTTGTTGCATGTGATCAGTCAATTGTTATTAGTTTATCCATTTAAACTTTTTGATTAACTGTCCTTGTATTCTCTTGTGCACTTGGATAATTGTATTTTTCTTGCAGAAATTGTGGAATTACTTGCCAAGCAACTGGTTGACCGTATGTTTGATGCCAAAGAAAATATCGATGGAAACATTATTGCTTCTCTCCGTAAAGAACACCTGGTAGCGGTAAGTTGCAATTTGCCATCATATAAACAAAGAAATTTAATGAAAGGATATCATTTAATTTAATACATTAAAAATTTAAAGGTTTTTACTTTTTCATTTTAATATTTTCTATTTTTAATCCTTAGCTGGTGCACTAGTTTGCATTTGTCTTAAACAACATTAACACGTTGAAATAAGAATTATATTGATTGCTTATAAAGTGTTTTATCTCCCACTAATTTTTTTTTTTTGTCTTTACTGTAGGATCCAATAAAGGTATTTAACCAGATAATGGCATGTTGTAATGGGGAACAGCCACCTACAAGGTTCAATGAGGTTAGTTTGAGTATATCAAATGTATGCTGATTCTTAGTTCTTAATTATGTGGGATTAAGATAAATAATTGTAAACAATCATACTTGGTTTTTTTATCCCTAGAATCAATATTGTGATCAGAATGAATTTTTCCCAACTGAACAAACTTATCACCTGTCACTCCCATTGTTATAGCCAACCTGACAACTTTGTGAAAAGATGAATGAAATATGCTTTTATACTGAAATATAGGATTATTGGCTTATTTAATTATGCTTATTTGTCTTGCTAGCCTTGCTTTTTCTTTTATGATGATTTTGAAGATTTTGAAAAGGACGATTTCATGTAGTAATGTCAATATTTTCTTTCTTTGCCTAAGCTTTTGCTGTGATATTCAACAAAATGTCTTCTTGACCTTACGCAGTTGCCATTGCTTCCAAAGGATTCTGCAAAAGAAAAGGGTAACTTATCACCTCATTCCACTTCAACTCCTACGCAATCAGATGCTTTATCTGCTCCTGACAGTTCTAAGGTTTGCTTTTTCTGTAATATTATTCTCCACTAGCATAGGGAATTTCAGCAAATTGATTATCATAGTTTGACATGTTAAAGTATTTCCCATTTTTTATTTTCCCTAATATTTCCCTCTCTGAAAATTTTGTTTTTTGTTTTTTATCACATTTAGATCATCAATATTGTTACAAACTTGATATAACTTATCTCACATTTGGATTTTAACTTTCTCAATGTACATTTCATACAGCATTGCCAAGCTTGCCCCGGAAAGTGCAAGTGCAATCAGGTGCATCTTTTAGACAGGCAGGAAAAAGAACTTCTGGTAGGCATTTTTTCAGCTTGTTTGCACTCAATGTGCATCAAATTGTTTTTATTAGAAATAAGTTAGAGCTATGTTCAGTTGACGACGGGAGGGGGGCAGTTTTGTAATGCCCCTGATTGTCAACTTCTCGGTGGCAGTTTAACAAGCAGCAGAAAATGTTATCACAAAAATACTGTGTACTTCACTACTTTATATGGAATTTAATTTCTTACTGGAAGTTTAATTTCTTTCTATTGTATACACATTGGTTGTGTTCAATCATAATTTACATTATGCAATTCTTCACATTCAGCACAATAGATGCAATAAACAGGAGTGATAATTGATGGAATAAACTCTTTGCCCTGATGATTAAGGAAATGTGTACTTTTGATGCCAGGTCATAGAAATCTGGTTATTTCTGATATTCTGTTCCAAGTAGTACCTAGAGAGTAGTATTGAGATAACTCTGTTACCAAATTATATACATATATACATCTATGGTAGAATGCATAACACAGCCTGCAACAGAGGTCTATTGCATTTATAATGTTTGTAAAATCATGTTTTTATTTTCAGGATATCATGGCTTTGAAGTTGAAAATTAAGAAAGAGTTTGAAGAGATGCAGTCACAGTTTCAAGGATTTTTTAATGATATTGGTATGAATAATTAACCTTTTCGAGTTTCTTGATTTTTAACATCATTGTTGGCAAAATAAGATATAGTTGTTTTTCTTTACTTACTTTGAGTGGGTTATATCTCATCACTTTTAAAGGGGATGCCATGCTTAAGTTAATGAGACAGGCATTCCACCACTTTTATATCCCAATGATTTTAAATTTCATTTTTCTGTTATTGAGCTTTTGGGATGTCTCTCTAGAAGATAAAAATTAACAAGATTATAATCAAGTTAGATAAATGCATTGGTGTTTTAAAAGATGAATTTCTTTTGTGTACCTGTTTCTATAAAACAGCATTTGCCTCAGAAAACTCTGTTGATATTGATAGTCTGGAGATGTGTTGCTTCATGAATTCAGGAAGTCAAATACAGGAGATGTCAACTAAAGCTCTTGGATATCACAAAGTAGTAGAAGAGAATAGGAAACTATACAACATGGTCCAAGATTTGAAAGGTTGGTGTACTTTTAGTTTTGAGTATGTTTAATTTAAAGGGTCATTTTCTTTTTGAGAATTCTTGACCATGAGTTGATTTTGTCATCCTTTTCAAATTCAAAACTCAGGTAATATTCGAGTTTACTGCAGAATCAGGCCCTCATTCCGGGCTGAATCCAAGAATGTTGTTGATTTCATTGGGGAAGATGGTTGTCTATTCATTTTAGATCCAACAAAAACACTAAAAGATGGAAGGAAAGTTTTTCAGTTTAATCGGGTTTTTGGTCCAACAGCTGACCAAGGTAGAGTTCCACAAACTAATATTACTGAAATTTTTGCACCATTTTCTTGACTACCTTTTTCTCTTTCTTTACATCTCTTTGTATAATTTGCCTGTTTTGTACTCAGATGAGGTTTATAAGGATACTCAACCATTAATTAGATCTGTGATGGATGGGTACAATGTTTGTATTTTTGCTTATGGTCAAACTGGATCGGGGAAGACTTACACCATGGTAAGATTCTTAATATCATCTCAATTGATTTTTAAAGAAGAAAAATCAAGTGTAAAATTGCATTTCAGATAGGAAAGATACTATTATTGCACTATTATCTTGGCTGTTGATCAATGCAAGAAACAGCAATGACTGTCTATTACATTTGCAAATTGAAAGCCAGGATGTTTCCATCTAATATTTCTGTCTTGCTGCAGAGTGGTCCTTCAGGTGGAGTGACATCAAAGGATCTGGGAATCAATTATCTGGCCCTTCATGATTTGTTTCAAATGTCTAATGAAAGGAAGGACATCATAAGCTATGATATTTATGTGCAAATGGTTGAGATTTACAATGAACAAGTTAGAGACCTACTTGCAGAGGACAAAACAGACCACAAATATCCTTTTCATAGGAAGATAAAGCTTTATTTCTAGTCTCTTGATCTTAATATTTGCAAATAATGTATCTCCTTAACTAACCTCAAATTAGAAATCCGGAGCTGCAATGATTATGGGTTGAGCCTTCCTGACGCTAGATTGCATTTGGTGAAGTCTCCAACTGATGTTCTGACCCTCATGAAACTTGGTGAGGTTAATCGTGCCGTCAGTTCGACTGCAATGAACAATAGGAGTAGTCGTTCCCACAGGTGAAATTTTGCTTTTCAGGAGTTCTGCTAACTGAATTTTCTTATATAAAGAGTAGTTGGGTTTATTTTAGGCGCTGATAGGGCTGCTCAATGTGTCTCAGTGTACTTACTGTGCATGTTAATGGTAAAGATACATCTGGGAGCTCCATTCGCAGCTGCTTGCACTTAGTAGACCTAGCTGGAAGTGAACGAGTTGACAAGTCTGAAGTTACAGGGGAAAGACTCAAGGAAGCACAATTTATTAACAAGTCTCTTTCCTGTTTGGGAGATGTGATCACAGCCCTGGCTCAAAAGAATTCTCACATCCCTTATAGGAACAGCAAACTCACACTTCTTTTGCAGGACTCCTTAGGTGCACACTAGTATTCTATCATTTTCATTCTCTCTTCCACTTTCTTCTCTATTGTGGAATTCCAATCCTCATTTTTTGGCTGAGATTTATGTCACAGAAAGGCTTTGAAGACTCTACCTTGATTTTTTTTTCACATGACAGTTTGTTGTTAATATATGTGTTTTCTGTTGGAAATTTCTGAATTAGGTGGAAATGCTAAAACATTGATGTTTGCTCATGTGAGTCCGGAAGCAGATTCATTTGGTGAAACAGTGAGTACTCTAAAGTTTGCTCAGCGGGTTTCCACTGTGGAACTGGGGGCAGCCCGTATGAACAAAGAAAGCAGCGAGGTTATGCATCTTAAAGAACAGGTTAGAATGTCTAGTTAAGCCACAACATTTTTTTTTACTTCAATGCATTCTGACTTAACTTTTCTTAAGCCTGAGAATTGGACAGTCATTCAGTATCATAAGCCATACATAAGAATTGAAATTTTGAGAGTTTGCGTTCTAAACTCAAATGGATATGAATATTAGGTTGAGAACCTTAAGCTTGCCTTGGCAACCAAGGAAGCTCAGAGAGTAATGTTCCAAAGAATTAAAGAACCACACACTCCATTAGAGAAGCCAACACTGGTGTCTGAGAAAACTCCATTGCGCCCACGAAGACTTAGCATTGAGAACTGCAGCGCTGTAAAGATTGACAAATCCGTGAATCGTGATGATAGAAGTGGAGCCAAATCACCACTTTTGTTACCTCGTACGAGAAGATTAAGTTTGGAAGGAGGTTCAAAAACTATCAAGAAAGATATTCTACTACCAAAAGTATCAAATGATACAATAAGCAAAGCTTTACAGTACGAGTCAGTGTCTCGACAGAAATATCACCCAATGCAAGATCCAGAATCAGTGTCAAAACTAAACGGCCATTTCAGCAGTGGCAATTCCAGGTCAGAGTTGCATGCCAAAACCCCTCGAAGTCCTACAAGCATTTCCTATCAAACGAGATTGATAAAAGTAAATGGTGGGATGCAAGTTCATCCTCTTAAACTGCCTCAAACACCTGAACCACCAGTGCTGGATGGAAATGATGCAAATGGCACTAAGGTGATGGGTAGCACAAATGGAAAAGGATCCCAGATAAGAAAATCCTTGAGAACAATTGGGAAACTGATAAATGGCCCTGATAAGAGGTGTGTTTTAACTTTATTACTCCTGGGCCCTATTTCGATAAATTACTCCATAAGTACTTATAGAAGAAGAAAATAAAAAGGTAAAACAATGGTTAATTAGTTAAATGGGAAATCTTCTATAAAAGTTATGTGCATAAGTTGATTTTAGTTTATGGGGACAACTCGATTTGTTTTACCTTTTTCTCCTTCTATAAGTACTATAAATATGTTTTATCCCTCATAATGTTAATCGTAGTGCTTCAAGTTTCATTTTGATGGTGATGGAGTGTTTTACTCAATCTTCCACTGAAAAATATGCAGGAGCCAACAAAATATGGTTGAAGTCAAGTCACCCATCAAGGGCACTGGCCATACAAATCATCATGTAAAATCCCCAATTTCAGCTGTTGAGAAAACTAAAAAGAGGCAATCTCTAACGGGGACTCAACCACCACTGTTAAATAACTCCCGTAGATCTTCACTTGGAGGGAAGCCAGTAGTAGCATGTAAGTTAAACCTGTAGAACTGCCATTTCCCATTTCTCAAGTGATATGAAAGAATGATATAACAATATACTAAGTCCATAGTTTTGTGTCATATCTGAAGATGACAAGGACAGAAATGCTAGAACTCCTCCTTCCCATTCAGACACCAAGACTGCAAAACGGTGGCTTTAGATCATTGCCAGTGGTGCTTCGACTCGAAGCACGCCAAAATTGTTGACTTAGTTTAGGACAAGCAGATTTTGGTTTTTGGATCAAGTGACAATGTACAAAAAAGGCAACAAAGTTTTTGTAGAATACTCAGTTATGATATTTCAATGAGGCTATCTGTCTTTTCCAAAGGGGCATTCTTGTAATTACATATTCAAGATCATAATTCATAAACAGAAACAAATTAAAAAAATTCATGTTCATGCATGCAGCCACCGTTTTATACTCAAGCAACTTGCAAGGTTGTTTACCAACAAGTGGTGATAACTAACTTACATCCTGGATTCAAACAATATTTATCAATTGTAGAGGATAATTAAATTTATAACATCATAGTGGTGGGCAAGTTTTGTACGTAGTTTGGAGCCCAATTCCAGTTGCCCACATGCTCGAGTCTTGCACTAGAGGTTGTTTGGGGAAAAACTTTATACACCCAGAAAAAAACTTATACACCAGTCAGAACAGTGCACTTCCAAAAATACCCTTATTTTTATTACGTTTCATACGTACGGATTCGTAAATCCGTAAGATTCTTACGGATTCGCCAATCCGTAATTTTTTTTTTGAGTTATACGGACTGTCCAATCTGTATGGCCCGTACGGATTGGGTAATCCGTATGGCCCTTACGGATTACCCAATCCGTACGGGCCATACGGATTGGCCCAATCCGTAAGTAAGTTTCTTTTTAATTTAAAAAATATTTTTCCAAATAATGATACATGTAGGTTTCAAACCTGTGACCTTCAGGTTATTAACCTGACGCTTCAACCAACTGAGCTAGTAAGTCAATTATGATAAAAGCCAATTAATGTTGATACATATAACATTAAATTTTTTAATGTATATTTA